>JBBPBX010057407.1:7322-18280 GCA_038048925.1 Garcialebias charrua
CCCAAATCAGATGCTTGCTCCAGGATGAGGGGTTACGTTCGGCGACGCACCGGAGGGCGGTCTCAAGTTCCTGATTACACCGCTCAGCCTGACCATTCGATTGAGGGTGGTAACCCGAAGTGAGACTGGTTGTAGCCCACAGAGTGGTGCAAAAACTTTTCCAGACCTGTGAGATAAACTGGGGCCCCCGATCCGACACAATATCAGAGGGGATACCATGAATGCGGAACACATGTGTGACAAGGAGGTGAGCCGTCTCAGAAGCAGAGGGAAGCTTGGGTAGGGGAATGAAATGAGCAGCCTTCGAAAAACGGTCGATGACGGTGAAGATGGCGGTATTACCTTCAGAAGGGGGTAGACCCGTGACGAAGTCTACAGCAATATGAGACCAAGGACGGCCGGGCGTGGGCAAGGGTTGTAGGAGTCCGGCAGGAGGTTGATTACCAGTCTTGTTCCTAGCACAGGTCGGACAGGCTGAAACATAGGACTTGACATCTTGGGTGAGTGTGGGCCACCAGAAATGAGTCTTAACCAAAGAGAGCATACGGGAGGTGCCAGGATGACAGGACAGTTTGTGTGAATGGAGCCAGTCCAATACCTTACCCCTCATGTTAGAGGGAACGAAAAGTTTGCCAGGAGGACCTGTGCCAGGGTCGGGTTCATCCTTTTGAGCGTCCATAACTTCCTTCTCAATGGGCCAGGTGAGAACTCCCACGACAGAGACTGGTGGAATAATGGTTTCCTCAATGTCCGGAGAATCTGGGGAAGAGAACTGACGGGAGAGAGCATCTGGTTTAACGTTCTTTGAGCCAGGTCTAAAAGTCAGACCAAAGTTAAACCGGTTAAAGAAAAGGGACCATCGTGCCTGTCTGGGGGTCAATCTCTTTGCCTCTCTCAGGTACATAAGGTTCTTGTGGTCTGTCCATATTAAAAAAGGGGTAGGAGTACCCTCCAACCAATGGCGTCACTCTTCTAATGCCAGTTTCACTGCCAATAACTCGCGGTTGCCAACATCATAGTTTCTCTCAGCCTGTGATAATCATCGTGAGAAAATGGCACAAGGGTGGACCTTGTTGTCTTTGGGAGAACGTTGAGACAAAACGGCACCTACCCCAGAGTCTGAGGCATCTACTTCCAAGCACCTTGATAACAGTTTATCTGTTCTAACTGTGCTATATAAATAAATTTGACTTGACTTGACTTGACTACTTCCAGGATGAATTGCTAGCCTGGGTCAGGATGGCATAGAACTGGCGTAGAAGAAAATAGTTTCTTCAGTCTGTTGAAGGCGGCGTCTGCCTCTGGAGTCCACTTGAAGACCATGTTTAAGGAGGTAAGTTGAGAGAGAGGTGCGGCGATGCGGCTATAGTCCTTAATGAAACGCCTGTAAAAGTTTGCAAAACCAAGGAAACACTGAAGCTGTTTCCTGTTCTCCGGAACTGGCCACTCCTCCACCGCTCTGGTCTTCTCGGGGTCAGTACGATAACACCCACTCTCAAAAATGAATCCCAAGAATGATACTGATTTCACATGAAACTCACATTTTTCTCATTTAACAAATAACTGGTTCTCGTAAAGTCTCTGAAGGACTCTACGTACATGGTTACAGTGCTCTGCCTCGTCTCTAGAATAAACAAGAATATCATCTAAGTAAACAAAAACGAAGTCCCCTATAAAGTCACGCAGAACATCATTGATCAAGGCCTGGAACACAGCAAGTGCATTGGACAAACCAAAAGGCATTACCAAATACTCAAAATGTTTGAGTGGTGTCTTGAAAGCGGTTTTCCACTCGTCCCCCTCTTTAATTCGCACCAAGTGGTAGGCGTTTCTGAGATCCAATTTAGAAAAGATGGTAGCAGACGGGAGTTGTTCATATATGGAATCAATCAGAGGTAGTGGATATTTATTCTTTATTGTGATGTTGTTAAGACCCCTATAATCAATACATGGACGTAAAGTCCCATCCTTCTTTCCCATAACGAAAAACCCAGCACCTACAGGTGAAGTAGAAGGACGTATTATGCCTGATTCAAGTGATTCCTCAATGTATTTCTTCACAGACTCCCTTTCAGGTCTCGACAGGTTATACAATGGACTAGCCGGTAATGTGGCACCAGGTAGGAGGTTGACTGTACAATCATAGGGATGGTGGGGAGGTAGAGACAAAGCATGTTGTTTACTAAAAACGGGAGCCAAATCATGGTAAACAGATGGGATCTCAGAGATGTCTACTTCCTCGTGTGGCACAACTTCCGCAGGTTGACATGTGACAGCAGAACGTAGGCACTGTGCTAGACATTTGTAACTCCATTTTTCAATTCTCCCCAACTCCCAGTTAATAGTCGGATTGTGCTTCTTTAACCAAGGGTATCCAAGAATAAGTTGGGGAGCGGAAGCTTTAAACACATAAAAATCAATAGACTCGTGATGATTACCTGAAGTAATTAGACGAAGGTCAGAAGTCTTTAGAGTAATCTGGTCTAAAGTTTCACCAGTAACCCCAGCTATACAGATGGGAGGAATCTCCCGAGTGGGCAGAGACAACCCTTGAACCAAGTCCAAACTAATCAAATTTTGTTCTGCGCCAGAATCCAACAAAGCTGGAACAGGATGATGATTGTGGTGTATTTGGATAAGTGTGGGTAATAACAGTCTGTAGGCGGAGGAGAGAGCAGAAGTGCCCATTAATATCTCTCTCTTTATTGGCGGGCGTTCTCGTTTCCCCCTAGGAGAGGACAATCTCTCCGGTAGTGCCCGGTCTTTCCACAGTACATGCAGGCATTACTGTCACTGCGTCTTTGTCTCTCCTCAGGAGACAGACGAAATTTATTTATTTGCATGGGCTCAGGTTCAGAAAATGAATGAAAACGTTCTGTGGGAACGATGTGACCAGGAAATGACACAGGATCTCTGTCTCTCTGGGATTTGTAGTTTGAAAACTAGTTCTTGTGGGTGCGGGGCTCACCTGATGACGTGTTGAATCCGGAAGTGGAACGATGACGGGAGTTGTAGTCCTTCTCTCTTCTCCGCTCCCGGAAGCGCTCGCCAATAGCACCCGCTAGGTCGATTAGCTCGTCAAAACTCTCAGGTTCATCTCTAGCGGCGATCTGGTCCTTGATGGAATCGGAGAGGGAACTTAAAAAAGTACCTTTAAGTGCTAGGTCGTTCCATCCGGTCTGGGCAGCGAGGATACGGAACTCCAGAGCATGTTCTGCGACAGGCCGACCTCCCTGACGAAGTCCAAGGAGCCGCTTTACGGCGTTGGGTTGTTGTAGTGGTCGGTCGAAGATTCGGCTGAATTCCTTTAACAAGGTATCAAAGTGATATAGTCAATGTTGTGGAACTGTAAGTAAGAATTTGCCCAACTTAGTGCATCACCCTTCAGTTGACTGATGAAATACGTGATTTTAGCGGCTTCTGTTGTGTAAAGTTGAGGGGCCGCTCTGATCGCTAGTTTACACTGCAGGAAGAAACCTCCACATGAATGAGGGTCTCCAGAAAATAGTTCAGAAGGTTTTGTAATTAGCTACTGGTTTGAGGCACCGGTCTCGGGCGTCGTGTAAGGAGGGTCTCTAACAGAGGAAGAAGCAGGAGTTGAGGGCGTGAGTTTTTGGGTTAGAGTACAAACCATACCTCCAAGTTCCTTCATGGTTTCCTGTGCGGCGTCTTGTTGAGCCAAGACCCGTTGAAGTGTCTCCTCGAGCATGGCCATACGATCCATCTGGAAGATAGGATGGAGTTTGCTCGTTTCTGGTCTCGTTCTGGGTCGGTTATGGCTGGAGCATTCTGTAAGGACCGACTGAACCCAGAGTGGTACGAGACCAGAACAGAGGCACAACTCAGAGTAACAATTATTTACAGTGTTTATTATGTACAGGTGATAAACGGAACACTTGGGGTCTCTGGAGTGCCTGGAAGAGAGAACAGGGTCAGGGTCCTTCTGGTGGGATAGGTGGATCAAAAACTGATGCTCTGTTGGTTATCTTACAGGGGGATGTTGGGTCGAGGTTCCGAAAGGACTCAGGACTCCAGAGTGGTTTGGCAAGCGAGTGGCAACAAGGCAGGAACTGGCAGACGGAAATCAGGATCCAAGGATTCACAAAACTGTGGACACAAGATCACAACGTAAGAACTCTTATCAGATTGACACTCTCTGGCTGAAGTCATAAATACCGATTGAGGTACAATGCTCCAGCATTGGATCTCACTGGACTGCAGCCTTAAGTAGTGGAGCTCCTCATTAGATGGATGACCGTCAGCTGGTGTCAATTGGCGGCCATCTTGGAGAGGGCTGCAGACAGTGGGATTCCGACACTTTCTCTTTCTCAGCTGGCTTTTCGGTGGGAATTCGATGTCATATTTTCCATGAACAGTCCGAAATACAGTATGATTGTTTTTGCTTGTATGTTTTACTGCGTTTCGCCTTTGCGCTGTTGTTTTTACGCATAACCGATGACCTAAAGCTCGTCATCTGATTGGATGTCGTGTATGTCAATCAAGTGACAGGATGTTTGATAGGTTAAAACTCAAGATTCAGTTGTCATCTGATTGGTTGCCCTGTATGTCAATCAAGTAACGGGATGTTTGATAGGCTGACAATTTTTTAATGTCACGTTACGTGAAAAAAAAAAGTCACGCTACGATTGATCAGTAATGCCTCCACGATCGACCGGTAGATCGCGATCGACGTTATGGCCACCTCTGCTCCAGAGGCTGCACAAGCTCTACAATGATACAACTTGTTCTTCGATTGGTAAGTTGTTTTTTCTTTTAATCGACAGGAATGGCAGCGTGTTCGCTTCCCACATTGATTTTTCCTGATGCTGGTACGACGTTAGCCAACCTAGCTTGTCGCTTAGCCGTATCGACACTGGCAGCTGCGTTCAGATTGCTTTTAGTTGATTGAATTGCATCCGTTTTTGGGTTTGTTTTTCGTTACGTTGTGCAGCCGTGTTCGGCTCGCCTATGTTTGTTTAATTGCAGCCGTTCTTCGGGCCTGCTTTTTTGCTACGTTGTACAGCCGTGTTCGGCTCGCCTATACTTTGTTATTTGCAGACGTTTTTGGGCTTGCGTTTGATACATTGTGAAGCCGTGTTCGGCTTGCCTATATTTTGTTATTTGCAGCCGTTTTCGGGCTTGCGTTTGATACGTTGTGCAACCGTGTTCGGCTCGCCTATATTTTGTTATTTGCAGCCGTTTTTGGGCTTGCTTTTGATACGAGGTACGGCTATGGTCGGCTCGCCTATATTTTGTTATTTGGAGCCGTTTTCGGGCTTGCTTTTTGTTACGTTGTGCGGCCGTGTTCAGCTCGCCTATATTTTGTTATTTATAGCCGTTTTCTGGCTTGCTTTCGATACATTGTGCAGCCATGTTTGGCTCGCCTATATTTGTTTAATTGTGGCCATTTTTGGGCTTGCTTCTTGTTACCGTTGTGCAGCTGTGTTCGGCTCGCCTCATTAAGTATTGCAACCGTGCTACGGTGGTCGTAGCACTTCTTGCAGCTTTTTTCTCTGCTCAGGAACCCCTAGTGGCGTTTTCTGCTCGACCAGGTTTCCTGACCCATTTGTTCGTCAGCTAAGTGTCAAGAGTGGCGATTTCAGCTCGACCTGACCTTGTCCTGAGCCTGAGATGCTGGACGTGCTGGGCTGCAGAGTCTGTTTGACCCCTCTCTCATTGGAGGATGGGCATGATCTGTGTCCCGCTTGTTTGGGGCCAGATCACCTAAAGGAGGCCTTGACTGATGCGACCTACCCTAATTGTTCTGTTCTGCCCTTGTCCCTGCATACTGCTCGTTTGGCTGCCTTTCAAGGTACCAGCCAAACTGTAGAAGTGTATTTCTCCTGAGGCTATGGAACCTCCACGTAAAAGGACCAAGAAGAGCTCCAGGGATTCAGAGGGTCTCTCTGGGCAGGTGGCCCATCTTACTTCTGAGTTGGAGCAGATGAAAGCATTGCGCGAGTCCCTTAGCATGGGTTCAGGACTCTCTGTTTTAGACGCTGATGCTATATCCCTGGCAGCGTCTGGTACTGATTTTTAGGGTCCGTTTGAATCTGGCTTGCATATGTCGACAGCCAGTTCACGTATCTCTTCCTGCTCTTAGTCGGAAGACGGTGATTCGATAGTGGACGTTTTGAGAACTACGCTTGCTCGGTTGCAGTTGGATGTTCCACAGAGCCAACCTGATGTTTCTAGTGCTTTCTTTCAGCGTGCTACTACTAGGTCGTCCTTCTACTAGGTCGTCCTTTCTGGTTCCCCCATCTCCCCACTATGTGAAGGAGGTTCATGCCTGTTGGGCAGACACTAAGGCCTTTTCACGGCCGACCTCTGATGGCATGACCCTGGCGGCCATGTAGGATGCACCCAAGTTTGGCTTGGGTCATATGCCTTCTGTTGAACCTGCCATAGCATCCCTCATTGTGGTTCCAGATGAAGTTCTGAGAGCTAATGCTAGGTGTCCTCGTCTTCAGTGTCATGTGACTCATGATCTGCTCTGTAGTACTTATGACTCGGGGGCTCGATTGGGGCGACTCAGTAATTCATTGTTGCATTTATTACTAGGTCTCTCAGCCTCTCTGGAGGGCTTGGCGATTGATACATCTACTCAAAGTTTGATGGACACATCTCTTCATGCGTTTGCTCTTTTGTCAAGGGAAATTGACCATGTCTTGTCTATCCTTGTTCAGGCACGATGCCAGGTCTGGCTGGTGTAGTCTCCTCTTACTGAGGCCTGTAGAAGGACCCTGATGAGTCTTCCAGTGGTCCCTGGGGAGTTGTTTGGCTCTGTTGCACTTGCAACCCTGGAGCGGTCAGCCCAGGCTTCTCATACGAGGCAGCAGTTGGCCGACCTTCATCGCAGGCGATTGCAGCGCCATGCTAGGAGTGTCTCTGCGTCTTTTTTCGCACACTTATCCAACACCGTCTACACCCTCCGTCGGGCAGCCATGGCCTGCTGTTAGAGGTGTCGTTTCTTTGCCCGAGCCCGACCCTACCCGAGCCCTACCCGACTTCGGGTAGGGTAGGGCCATATTTTTGCGTTTGATTGGCGGGCCGCGGGTCGGGCTCGGGCTTTGATGTTTTTTTTAATCATACAGCACAAACAAAACTAAATAAAAATGCACACAATATAAAATTGTTTTAATCTGCTTGTAAAGAATATAAGGCAGTAAGTTTATTGATGAGGAAATAATTAATAGAGTGAATTTAGATGGTGAAAACCGCAGCGCACTGAGCGCAGCCACTAAATTGGCAGCCAGAGAGCAGGCGCGCAGCGCGCGCCTGACAGCGTCTCCCCCGACATGCTGGACTTTTTAGTGACATTTCTCGAACCATTTTACCGTGCACAGAGAGAACTGGAGGGTGACAAATATCCCACCAACCTGGTTTGTCTCTGGAATGAGAAACTGAAGCAACACTGCCAGTCCTCACAGACTCTCCGCAGCAGGTGTTTCTGCGCGACATGTCATGCAGAAGTGCTGGAGCGCAAAATTATTATCCACGACTTGCACAGAGTTGCATTATTTCTGTGGCCTAACTTTAACGAGCTCAAAATTATGTCACCAGCTGACGTGCGTCAGGTGCACGCTCACGTCCGCACACTGCTCTCTGCGGCGGAACAAGTTGCCGCATTCCTGACATTCCTGAAGCTTCAACAGCAAACTGCGAGCAGCGCGCTCACACCTCCTCCTCCTCCATCAAAACAAAGAAGAACAACATCAAGTTCTTTTGCTGAGTGGGAGAACGCAGTAAAAGCTTAATAAATAAACGTAGTGTTTTTTTTTTTTTTGTTGTTGTTGTTTTTTTTTTTAATCGGGTAGGGTCGGGTCGGGCGGTGATTTCTAGGAAATCAGCGGGCTCCCTCGGGCTTGGGTAATTAAACTAAGGGCTCGGGTAGGGTAGGGCCGTGGATTTCCGGCCCGATGACAGCTCTACCTGCTGTAGGGCCTCCTCCTGGCCAGTGGGTTGTTCCCAAGGGTCGGGCTCGCATCACTTCTCAGTCCATGCAGTCCACTTGGCGACCCTCCCGCCCTCTTAAGGGCAGGAAGATTCGGAAATGATACAGAGCTAGCGGTAGGACATTTTACCCCGGACCAGCTCAGTCGTTGGACCGCTCTCATTCCCGATCCATGGGTGGTGTCTACACTGACTCTGGGTTACACGCTACAGTTCCGTCACCGCCCTCCTGTTCCTGGTCAAGTCAGGATGACAGTGATTCATGACCAGGTGAAGGCTCAGGCTCTGGGCGTGAGGGGTCTCAATATGTTTTTGAAGATTATCCCCTTCCATATGTTGAACATCAGGGATGTGCTTCAGACAATCTCCCCAGGTGACTGGTTCACCTTGGTCGACCTGAAGGACACCTACTTTCATGTTACACCCCACCATTGGCGTTTTCTCCGCTTTGCATTTCAGGCTAAGCATTTTCAGTTCAGAGTTCTTCCATATGGTCTCTCTCTATCTCTGCGTGTGATCACACGGTGCATGGTTGCAGCCCTGTGTCCTCTACAGGCCAAAGGGTTGAAGATCCTGCCCTACTTGGATGATTGGCTCATCTGTGCACCCACAGAGGCTCAGGCAGCTGCAGACATGCACATTACTCCATCACATAGACCTTTTAGGGCTTCGTGTGAACTGGCAGAAGACCAACTTGGTTCCATCTCAAGAGGTCACGTTTCTTGGGATCACGATGAACTCCCTCACTATGACTGCTCGCCCATCGCCTCAGCGTGTCGAGGGCATTCTACAAATGCTGCCCTCCTTTCTACCCGGTTGCGCACCCCCTTTGTTGCTTACCTTTGTCTGTTGGGCAAACTGACTGCTACTGCTACAGTAGCACCCCTGGGACTGTTGTCTCTGCAACCATTGCAGATGTGGCTCAACGGCCTAAGGTTACACCCATCTCATGCGTTACACTGATGCAGGAAACTGCTGGTATCTTCTCAATGCCTCGCTTCACTGGCTCAGTGGTGAGATGCAGCATTTGTGACTGAAAGGGTTCCACTGGGCTCGTTGCCGGCTCATCAAGAGGTTGTCTCTGTCAACGCATCCACAACAGGTGGGGGGTGTCGTGGCAGTGACAGATTGCCCGAGGGACATGGTCTCTGCAGGAAAAACTGTAGCACATCAATGCGCTATGCAGCAGGCATTGCGACACTTCCTCCCCGGCCTGCATGGAAGGCATGTCCTGGTGTGGCCGGACAATACTTCAGTATTTTTTCATGTCAACCATTGGGAGGGGGGGACACGGTCAATAACATTGCTAAGGCTGACCCAGAAGCTCTTGACCTGGGTAGCCCCTCCCTTTGCCAGCCTGAGGGCGGCCCACATTCCAGGGGTGCAGAATGTGCTGGCCGATATCCTGTCTTGGGGACGCCCACCACCAGGGGGTGGAGGCTCCACCTAGAGGTAGTTGGGATCATTTGAGAGAAATACGGCATAGCGGCTGTGGACCTATTTGCGTCCCGAGAGACAACACATTGCCCGCTTTGGTTCTCCCTGGCGGACAGTGCCAGTCCCCTGGGGCACACGACTGGCCGAGCATACTGCTCTATGCTTTTCCGCCGCTTCATCTGATAGGCCCAACCCTCCTGAGAGTCTTTCAGTAGGGACATCAGGTTCTTCTAGTGGCCCCTTTGTGGCCGGGGAGAACCTGGTTTCCATTGCTGCACAGGCACTGTTGCAGCCCTCCAATGCCTCTTCCCCACAGGAAGGATCTTCTGTCACAGCTGGGGGGTCGGATCCTGCATCCTAATCCTGGCTGCCTCCGGCTCTGGGTTAGCCGCTACGAGGCCCGGCATCTCCTTCTCAGAGTATGACGGAGACATCGGGCATACAATGACTAACGCCAGGGCCCTTTCTACGCGACTGATGTATGCTGTATGTATGATATGATATATGCCGTGGTGTTATGGTAATGGCAATCATCCCCGATCAGAAGGTTGGAGGTTTGAATCCCGGTTCATCACACCATGTGTCGTTGTGTCCCTGGGCAAGACACTTAACCACGAGTTGCTCCCGGTAGGACTGGATGGCGCCTTGCATGGCAGTCTGCCGCTACCGGTGTATGAATGTGTGTATGAATGGGTGGATGGTTGGTATTGTAAAGCGCTTTGGGGCCCCTCATAGGGGGCTGGAAAGCGCTATATAAATAAGCTCCATTTACCATTTATTTATGCTTATAAGTAGAAGGCTCTCAGCAGTTGGTGTCATCTTAGACACGAGGACCTTGTACACTGTTCTATTTCAGTTATTTTAACCTTCCTTCAAGCACTGCTTTCTTAAGGTCGGTCTCCGTACATTTTGAAAGTTTATGTGGCCGCCATCTCTTGGGAGTGGTGGCGCAGAGGTTAAGAAGGTGCGCTTGTGATCGGAAGGTCGCCGGTTCAAGCCCCGGTACCGACAACATCAAAGATGTGGGTGGGATAAGTGAAGCAGTCACACCTGTCTCCACCCTCATCTTCCCCACTCTGGGCCCTTGAGCAAGGCCCTTAACCCACATCTGCTCCCCCGGGAACCCTAGATATCAGCTCTCTGCTCCACACAGAGGGCTGTGGTTGCTCGGTGGTCTGTGGTTGTGTCAGGAAGGGCATCCGGCGTAAAAACAACTGCCAAATCTTCATGCGACTAGATCGCTGTGGTGACCCCTAACGCAGGGAAAAAGCCGAAAGAAGAAGAAAAAAATAAATAAAATGTGGCCGCCATCTCTTGTTGGCATTCGGCGGTGAAAGGAGAGACGATAGGCCGCCACAAGGGTGTTTCTTTGTTTCTGAGGGGTGCCCGGCGCTTGCACCCTCCCTTACGCCCTGTCGTACCTGTATGGGACCTCTCTCTCGTCCTCACTATGTTGCAATCTCCCTCTTTTGAGCTGTTAGCAGAAGTGAGCCTTGCGTACTTGTCAAAAAAGACAGCTTTTCTCCTGGCTATGGGACTGAGCTGCCATTGTCACATGCTTATATAGA
>JBBPBX010057408.1:10841-22443 GCA_038048925.1 Garcialebias charrua
TATATAGTTATATACAGTATATATACTGTATATGTTTTATATATTCATTCATTCAACCTTTATTTAGTCAGGTAAATCTTTTGAACCTCAAGGGCTCATTTACGAAAGCGACCTGCAATATATAGTTATATACAGTATATACATAGTTATATATATACAGTATATATTTATATAGCCATATATATGCTTATCTGAATATATATGTATTATTACAGTATCTGAATATGTATACATAATGTGTGTGTGAATAAATTGCATCTTTGGTTGTATCTTGCTAAACATGTCATACATTAAAGTATTGTATTCCACCTAAATTATTTAAATATGCTAAACTATACGTTCCTATAATGCAGTTTTAATAGCTGTATGCCTAAAATTTAAATATGCGACAATAGGATTACTATTCAGCGTGTTATGATTGATTAAATGCGCTGATACTTTATTGTGCCATAAGGCTGAGTGGAGCGGACGACATCTTCAAGATGGCCGCCTGAAATCTCGTCGGCTCCAATAGGCGAGAGCAGTCCATGGGGTATCTAGTGTTCTATATATGATATCTATGGGTCTCCATTGGCCAACAGCGGGGATGTCTTATCTAGTGTATATATATCTATGGCTTTTACAGTCTGCATTTAACATCATCCAATCAGAATGTGTTCCGTCTCAAACTGGTGCTAAATGTTGATAAAACTAAAGGAATGTTGTTTTCAAGCAGGAAGTGGGCACCAGCAATCTTTCTATCAACGAATGGTAAATGGACTGAACTTATATAGCGCCTTTCTGTCTTATGAAGATACTCAAAGTGCTTTACATTACAATCTGTGCCTCATTTACCCATTCATACAGCACTAGATCTATATAAAACTATAATTGAACAAATCATTCTAAAGAGACTAATCAGTGCTTTATCACATTCATACACTGATGAGACACATCGGATGCAATGAGGGGTCTTGCCCAGGGACACTTCAGCATGTGACTGCTGGTGGATTCGAACCCCCAACTATTGCATTGGAGGACTGCTCCAACCACTCAGCCACAGCCGCCCTATGGAATGGTGTTCCTGTTGAGTTTGTTGATTGTTATAAATACCGTACCTGGGAATTTTGGTCAATGCACATCTCTCTTCTAAACCTTGTGAAGAAATTAAAGCAAAATTGGGTTTCTCTTCCAGAAATGGATCTCGTCTAACTGAATGCTAGGAAACACCTTGTAGATGCTACTTTCCTTCCCTCCATTGACATGATTTACATGAACGCTCTTAAAAGCACCCTGCAGATGTTAGACACTGCCCATCATGGTGCACTAAGATTCATATCTGGCTGTGATTATCGTACCCACCACTGCACCCTGTATTCACTGGTTAACTGGACATCATTAACCTCACACAGACTCTTCCACTGGTACATTTTCATCTTTAAATCACTTCTTGGTCTGCTGCCCTCATACATCTCCTCCTACAGGTCACGTTGTCAGTGCAGCTACAGCGTGCACTCCCAGGACATAATTACATGCAGTGCTTCCTCAGTGAAGACAGAATTGGGCAAAAGGGTCTTCTCCTACTCCACTCCTGTTTCCTGGAATATCTTGTAAAATGATCTGAAGCTCTTGACCTATAGGGGATTTCAAACAACTTCTAAGTTCATGGCAAAAACCAATGCAGACATACCCTGATGCATGCTCAATAATCCAGGTAGAAAAATCTAAAAAAGCTAAGTCTGGTCCTCTGGACATTCAAAAAATAAAACAAAAAAACTTAAACGTTTCATCTTTCGTCCGAAAGACTTCCTCAGTCTGAGATGCTGTATTCAGCTCAGTCTTATAAATAGCACCCTCTCACAGTGGACGCAGACATGTTCCTGTTTTTAGCGTTTTCGTTTCATAATACATGTTTTTTGTTTTATATACTTTTCATTTTATATGCTTTCATGTGAATGTATCGTCTGTACCTCATCTTTGTTTAAAACGGGTCTCTAAATGAGTCCTCGTGACTTTATGAGAATAACCTGTAGAAATAAAGGTTGAATGAATGAATTTCAAATGTGCAGTTTACACAAAATACCAGAAATTATGTATTCCCTGTAGTTTTTCCCCAAGAAACAATTGTTAATTTTGTGGAATGTTTATCTAAAATGTCAAAAATGGTAAGGTTATTCTTCTTGTGGAAATATAAAGAATATATTTTTCCTGATAAATTTTCCACATGTAAAATAACCTACTTGTAACATTTATGGAATTCAGTAACGTTAATGTAACTTTATGTTTTAATATTGGAGTTATGAGTTTGTCTTTTCCCAATAACTTGGTAATCTGGTGACGGTCAGATGTCCCAGCTTTTCAGGAGCCTTAAACGCAACACTGGTAAGGAAGTCTCAAAAGTCACAGGCAGCAGATTCATGCGCAGCAGCTCATTTGTGCACGTTTGATGAAGTTTGTGTAGCATTTTCCTACATGTGAAACTTGAAACGCTTTAGAGAACACTCCTGTGCTACTTTGGAGACGGATTCATCTCCATGGTGATAGACTTGTGGCAACCTCTGAAGAGCAGCCAAGAAGGTGATGATGAAGTGTTCAGTGTTTTGTGAACGTTTGTTATGGGGGCCAAGATGGTGTGGAGGCAAGGCAGCCGGCTTGGGACCCGAAAGTCCCAGGTTCGATCCCCGGTCACTGACTGTATACTGCGTGGTGTCTCTGGGCAGCACACCCCATCCCCAAAATGCCCCCCACCAGTCACCCTCTATAGCCACTCACTGCACCACCTGGTGGTGGATGGGTTAAATGTAGAGATTAATTTAGCCATTGTATGGAAACATACAATGACAATGTGAAGACATCATTTGTTTCTGCTTTAAACTGGTATTAAAATCAACCGAGGCCATGAATGAGTAGTTACAACTTGAAGCAGGGTGTAAAATTCATTTGGCTTTTATTGCTCGTGCTGCACATCCAGTTTTTACAGACACCTTGTGGCTTTCCTGCAACTCTGCCAACCAATCAGCTTTGACCGTTACAACGGCGACCCATACCGGGTAACCCACCGTCAAGCACACCCACAGCTGAAGCTCCGCTTCCTGGAGGAGGCCTTCAGCCTGGAGTGAGTGGTGCGAGAGCCGCAGATACATGGGGAGGAGCAAAACAAAAGTAAAAGGTGCAAAATAATGCAGATTCATTCAGTGAAACTTGAACAAAAAGGAATTCTAACCACTAATAAAAGATTACACCGTGCAGCTGGACCACAGGACCCGATTGACATGTTTACAGTCACGTTTAGATCTACAGCAGAGCAGCGCCGCCTTCCTCCTCCTTCAGTAAATCTGTTCATCGTACGACGGTTAGACGTGTATAAAAAAGAAAAAAGGCCCAGTCAGAAAAGGGAAGGTTCTAAGAAGGTTCTGCCAACAAAGCCCAGACTGGACCTGTCTTGGTTTCTACAGGAGCTGAGACAGGCTGCAGCGCTCCCAGTTCTTCTGATAAAACAGACGGGTCAGAACTGTCCTCCTCCGCCCCCCCACCAGAAAAGTGTCTGTCCGCCTGCTCTCTCCTGGCCAAATAAATAGAAACACATTGAAAGACAGATCGGAGAAAGAGAGAAATCAGCTTAGTGGGGAGGGTGTCATCCTCCCCCTCATTATGACGACATTAGTGTTGTTTCCGTGGGAACAGACGGTTCTGTGGCCCTCCTGGAGTCCACTTCCGTGGGGGGTACAGTGAAGACAGCAGTGACGGAGGCTGGAGGTGGGGTGGAGGAGGGGGCGAGGGGGGCCACACCATGAGAAAGCAGTGGAGGCAACTGTGAGGGCAGCATGGTGGGCAGAGGGGGGAACGGGGCCAGACCTGGTATGTTCAGGGGGGGCAGCGACACCAGAGGCGGGACTGGAGAGACAAACACACAGTTTTCATCGTGATGTCTAAAAACAGAAGAAGGTTTGTGCACAAAGACGTTGGAAGTGGAGTCACCTGTTGTTCCACACATGGAGCCCAGGTCCGGCAGAGGCAGCTTCAGGTTCAGGTTGGGAAGGTTAGGGAGGGGGGGCAATCCACCGGAAAGGGGCATCAGTCCTACAAAGGTCCAACACAAACACACACACCTCTCATTCAGTACCTTTCTGTCTTATTTGAAGTTCAATTCAGTTTATTTATAAAGTACCAAGTCACAGCAGAGGTCGTCGTGCACTGAACAGAAACATGCACATAAAAATAATGTAACATTATTTATGTGAGGAGCAGACTGCTCTGAGTTTAACTCCATCACAGAACTCTCATCTTGAACAAGCATGAAGGCGACAGTGGAAAGAAAAAAGTCCCTCATGAAGAAGAAACCTTTAGCAGAACCAGACTCAGGACAAGCGGCCATCTGCTTCGACACGAACAAACAACACTTTTAATAACTCGGGCCATATCAGATCCTTTCCCCTGAATTTCATCTTTAATACGGTACATTTAATGCAACGTGGAGCAAAAAGGGGAATTGAAAAAATTATTTTGTCCATCCGTGCACGTTGCGAGCATAACTTGAAAAATAAGGGAGGTCATGACTTTATAGTTTTTTAAATTATAGCACAGGAAGTCTTTGACATAATTAACTTATTTATATACTTTTTAATTGGCCAGATTGACAGATTCCTCCCCTAAAATTATAGTCAGTGGTTATGATGCTCCACAGGTTGGATGTGATGGGGAGGAGAAAGATACATTTTGGAAAGATCTGGATGAAGTGATAGAGAATATTCCCAGGGAGGAAAGAGTGGTGATTGGAGCAGACCTGAATGAACATGTTGGTGTTTTTCTTACTTTTTTGCTGTGCATCTTTCTTTTTTAAGTTTAAACACAAGCCACTGAGATTTTTTTTTTCTGGACAAGAATTATGCCGGAGGCCATGGGAGCATCAGGCGCAGGTTTCACTCAGTAAGTTTCTACATAGTGACCTATAACAGTGTCTCTCCAAACTAGAGAGCACAGGGGGGGGGTTGCATAGTATGTCTGCTTACTTAGAGGTTGTAAAAATATCAATTTATTGTCTGTGTAATAACATTAGAAAATATGCTTTTATTAATAATTATAATGTTTGAAATTTCATCAAATCCTGATTAACAGTGAAGAACCCTCATTTTGGTTATGTTTGAAAAGTTTTCTATAACATATTTTGTTAAAAACTGCCAAGTCAATGTTTACATTTAAGAAAATGATCAAAACGAATTTGTTAAAAATATATATAAGAATTAGCGTAATGTGTATTGTATTAGTTAGAAAATTAGAAAGTTAATCATTTTGTACTGTTGGTGGAAGATTACAGGTATTATTGTTTAAAGACCGTGTAAAGTGAATTTCAACATTTTCTTCAATAAACATTATAAATGTCATAATTGTAATCTTGTAAATGAGTAAAAAGTCTCAAAATTGTAGCTCAATTAATTTTGGAGTTATAGAGCAAACTGTGTATAAAGATATTTCTGTTTCAGGATTTTTTAGGCGTGTTTTAAATGTGACCGAGTTTCGTCACGCGGTCTTCTTAAGTATAGCCCCACCCCCTGCAGCTCCAGCCGTATAAATTCGCCTCGGTGGAGCCGTTCACTCGCGAATCGCAGATAGCATCAGATAGCAATAGCATAGATATTTTGTTCATTGTTAGCTAGCTAATCAATTATGCCTCGTTCGTGCATCTTCCCTGGATGTCGCAATGGCCAGGGCACCCGTACAAATCAAAACGTGTTTTTATACCATGTGGTTTTATACCGAGTAGGGCTGTGCGATATGACGATATATATTGTGGGGACGATAGAAACGTGTCTATCGTGCTACTTTCCTTCTATCGTCTCTATCGTGATAAATAAGAATAAAAAAATAACTGTCGCAAAGAAGCTTCATATGGGGTTTTGCGAGATGACGGCGCTGCTTTATGTTTGACGCACGCGCGGGTTTGCGACACATGCTTTACGTTGTTAAACTCGAGAGCAACAGAGCCGCAGGCGCATGAAGCCGGCCGGTGTCTCAACAAGGAGAAAACAGCTGCACAGGCAGCCCAAGAAGAATAACTTTTACCAAAAAGAGGGGGAAGCTCACCTTGTTAGCTTCCATTATTTCGCTCCGCTGAAACTCTGAGACAAAATGGGTCCAGAGGACACGAACCCAGAGTCCAACCGAGTCCGAACTCGGGTCCAGTTAACCAATACAAAACAGACCAGAGACACAACAGAACCGCAATCAAACGCAACGTTTTCTCTTTTCTGTTTCTTGCTTTGTTTACTCAAACTTCAGAGCGGATTTCTTCTTCGTGAGTTTCATTAGCAGCTGTTGTTTTACCGCCACCTGCAGGAAAAATTTGGACCAAAGTAGAAAAGGAGTTGTTTGTTTGTTTGTTTGTTAGTTTATTCATTTTATAATATGAAATACAACAATTAACGTATTCATAATAGAAAAAAAAAAAAAATAAAATGAAAGGTAGCAGATGAAGAATAAATCTTATTAAATCTGCTCCTTATTCATCTAATAACAGTTCAAACAATATTTTCTATAATAACAAAATAAGTAAATAACTCAGTCAATTTTCAATTCACATATATCACACATTAAATTAGATTCATTTATTTTTTTTAGCAATTCATTTTTTACCAGTTTCTTAAATACAAGGAATGATTTGGCTTCCTTAACATTTGTCATTTGGCATTAAGTCATTCCATAATCGTACTCCTTGAATTAAGGTAGATCTAGTTTCTACTTTGGTCCAAATTTCCTTGTTCTTTTTGTTCACATTCTTATAATTGTAACTATCTGTAGTAAAATAATAAAATAAAAAAACTTTGGTCCAAATTTTTCCTGTACACACACACACACATCGTGTTGTATATATCGTGATATATATCGTTATCGTGATATAAAAAAGTCCATATCGTGATATATGATTTTTTCCATATCGCCCAGCCCTAATACAGAGTATCTGTAATGCCTGGATAGGTCAATGGATAAAGCGTTTGCCTTCCGTCCCAAACCTTATGGGTTCAATTCCCGCATGGTAAAACTTTTTTTTTTTTTTTATTCATTCCAGATTAAAAACACACAAGAAAACTATTTACAAAAACAGCGTAACTCTTGGAAAAAGTAGCTGCTGTTACAGACAGAACTCAGATAAAAACAGAGCAGGTTTACTGGCTCTGCTGTCTGCCTCTCCACACACAGCTCAGCTGCAGGCCGCAGTACTGCGCTGAAACCACGCCCACGCGCTGACACGCCCCCACAGTTTCAGACCAAGGGAAAATTATGTTTTTTCATGATTTTTGAGACTTAATTTTATAAGGAAAACAATGTTTTTAATCAGTCAGATTTATATGGGTGATTAATAACACATATTTATGCCATGTGACAAACTAAAAACACACATTTAATTTCACTTTACACGGTCTTTAAACTGATTGTTTGAAAAAAGGGGCAGATATAAGATTTATTATTCTTTCTGCTACCTTTCATTTTTTTTATATTTTGTACGTCATCATTTATGGGATTGTCTTGTACTGTATTGTGTTTTTTGTAAGAAAAATGAACAAATTTAATAAACAAACATAAACAAAAACTAAAATCTATACTGTCACTTTAAGAGCGCTTTGTTATGACGTCATACTGTGCGCCGTCTGGATCTCAGTTGGCCGTACGGCTGCCTGAGATGAGGCAGGGTGTTATCGTTCCGCTTGGTTAAGCTTCTATTTATTAAATAGATAACATAAACGTAAGCACATGCAGTTGTGAATGTTTAAATGTGTAAAAACACACAGAGGAGTCATTTTTCTGAAAACATAAGAACATTGGCCCTCATGCACGAACCGTTCGTACGCACAGATTTTTTCTTAAACTGTGCGTACGAGTCTAAAAAAGCTAAGTCTGGTCCTCTGGACATTCAAAAAACAAAAAAACAAAACAAAGCAAAAAATTGTGCGTACGAGTGTTTTAGGATCATTTGTGGCATTCAACAATGTTTTCGTATCCTACGATTTTTTTCAGATACGAACAAAATTTACGAGTGGTCCGGACCTGTCGTATATTTTAGGAGCGTCAGTCTGCTGTCATCCAGACGGAATTTCTCCACTAATAACTTCATATTTCGTTATTTAGAAAATATTTAGAGTTTAAAAAAGTCACGCACCACAATTGTTTTTGACAATAGGTTCTGTTTGAAGTCGAATTATAATTTTAAATGTAATAATGACTAACGGATTAAAGTATTTAAATTAAAATCAATTTGTTATCAATGCCGTTTTCTAACACTACAATATCAATATGAAGATCTCAAACTGAAACCAACTTAAATTATGAATTAATTTAAGTTTAATTTGTCTCGGTAACGCAGACTTCGGTAACGCAGACTTTAGGTTGACCTCCTCCTGTCGCAGTCATAGCTGTCAGATAGCTCAATGAGTAGAACGTTGCGTCGCAGTTCCGAACCTTATGGGTTCGAGTCCCACATGGGACAACGTTTTTTTTTCTCCTTTTAATTCATTCCAGATTTAAAAAACACAAGAAAACTATTTACAATACAACAAGAAATGAAGCATAAAGTCTTTTTAATCTGGAATGAATAAATAATCTAAAGAAAGAAGGGAAAAAAAATAGTCATACCTCGTGGGAATCGAACCCACGAGGTCTCGATAAGCGGTGCAATGCTTTACCCAGTGGGCCACCAGGTCGCGTGTATATTTTAAGGTCCACATTTCTTATAAACAAACATTCTTTGGCTTTAGTTGGTCATTTACTCCCATGAGTGACGCTGCTAATAAGGACAGATTTTCTTTTCTTGACCTCAGAGAGCAGAACTTCAATCTCCGCACCGGTAGAGTTCTTCTTTTTACTTTTCGCTGTCATTTTATGAACGAACACGTTTTGCCTCTGAGGCAGGAAACGTAGCCTTATATGGTGTTTTGAGGGGTGGGAATTATGTAAATAACCTCTCCGCGTGCACGCGCAGGTTGATAGAACAGGTGGGATTCATCATATTTGCGCAGCCATTTACACACTTTTCCTGAGGATAGAAGAGTTTGTTGAATCTGACGTGGCATGTTCGTACGAACGCTTCGTACGAACAAAAGTAGGAGAAATTTAGGATAAAAATACGAACATGTTCGTGCATGAGGGCCATTGTGTCTGAAACCAAATTGGAGAGGATGTAAACGATTTTTATTTTCTAAATATGTTATCAACTGTTCTGAGATAACCTTCTCCAACACGTTTGACATGACTGGAAGGTCATGTCAAAGGTGTTGGTCAATAATAATAATAATAATAAATTCAATTTATACCGCACTTTTCATTAATAAAAATCTCAAAGGTTAAAGGTCCACTGACATGATTTTTCTACTATTCATCAAATTGCTCAAAATATATAAATTTTATCATTTAAATATGTTCGTTTTTGCAAACAAAATGATAAATCACTTTAATCTTGCTTTAAAAGTGATTTTGAACTTCAAGCCGTGTTTAATCATGGGAAATCCGTTTACACCTGAACGCACCATCTGTGACGTAGTGTCCAGAGTGAGAGGCAGAGGGCTCTCGTCTCTTTAATAGCGGACATTTTAAAACCCGACTAATTTAGCAATCTAGGTGAAGATTTGAGCTATTTGTCTTCATTTTGGGAAGCAGAAAATAGTTTGGGTGATGGAACAAGAAACAGCAGGATCTAATTTAGGTCTGATGCTGTATCAGACTTACTTTCATGTGAGCTGCTCAGACGCGCGCACCGTGACAAGCCCAGAGCTCTGTCTCTCACTCTGGACACTACGTCACAGATGGTTTGTTCGGGTGTAAACGGATTTCCCATGATTAAACACAGCTTGAAGTTCAGAATCACTTTTAAAGCAAAATTAAAGTGATTTATCATTTTGTTTGCAAAAACTAACATATTTAAATGATAAAATATATATATTTTGAGCAATTTGATGAATAGTAGAAAAATCATTTCAGTGGATCTTTAATGTCTCATTAATAGCCACTTTTTTGTCTATTGTATGACACAATGGCATGTCATACTACTTGACTGCTTTCTAGTGGCTGAAAATGGTAGTGTTAAATATTTTCAGTCAGAATGAATGAAAACGGTCATATGTCAGCCAAAAAGTAGTTTATAAATATGGAAAAAAAAATTCATAAATACATTGCTTCAGCGTATAAGTCACAATATGCAAATTATGCAAAAATAAATCAAAATAAATTGTGACTTATAGGCTGAAAAATACGGTAATGTCCCTACTTCCAAATTTTCACCTTTCGCAAGGGTGTCTGGAACATAACCCCCCAGATAAGTGAGGGACTACTGTATGTGAGTTATTCTGATTCCTGCTCAATAATTCAGGTAGACAAATCTAACAAAGTTAAGTACCGTAAGGTCCTCTGGACAGTTTCTGTTTGTTGAAACATTTTGTCTTTCAATCAAAACAATTGAAAATGTTGAATACAAAGTATCCAGTTGTATTTGTAAAGGTTGGTATTTTACCTGGAGCTGGGTGTCTGCTGCTCCACACACCTTCTTGGACTCGCATAGACGAGCCACCATACTCTCAGGCATAGGCTGATGAAACAAAGAACACTTTTACTAAATCATGTAAACCCATTTCCTTCGATGTAGGATGAATATTAATGAAAATGTTCATATATAAATACTAATCTTAGGTCTTTAGTTTTCATCTTGAGTATTTGAGTATACCTGTCCACTTTCATAATGACGAGCAAACTGGCTAATGACTCGGTAGTCTGTGGCGAAGTACTCCATGAGGATGGAGGGGACTTCAGCAAAATCAGTTGCACACCTGGTTCCTAAAAAAGTAACAAAATAAATTAAAACTATAATTCTAATAGGTTTGACTTTATTCTTGTTTTGTGAGTTGATGCAGAGAAGGGTTCATGTTAAACATGGTGCTCTGAAAGGAAGAAAAACCTTGGATTAAGGCTAAAGAATTTGGTAGAGAAACTGCATTTCATGCGAACATGCAGTGTGAATGCTAATTGCTGAAGAACTTGCTGAAAAACAGCTGAAAATAGCTAAAATGGAAGAACAAGCATAAGCTAGCAGAATAAAGCAGAAAGAACACATATTTATTAAATTAGGTTTAAATAAGCAGAAATGAGCACAACAATTAGTAAATTACCTAATAAAGCTGAAATTAGCAAACAGTTACTTAAAAGTAGCTGAAAAGGCAAAGAGAAGTTTAAAATATCAGAAGAAAGTGGAGAGCACAATTGTGCTCAATTAGGCGTAAAGAAGCAAAAATTAGCACAAAAAAGTGGAAATTATCTGACAAAAGCATAAATTGGTGGGGGTGGGGGGGGGGCTGAATAGTAGCTACAAAAGCAGAAATAGAATGGAATAGAATAGAAACAGCCTTTATTGCCCCATGGATGGGAAATTCAAGTGTAACAGCAGCAACAGATAAAAAGATTCACACAAAAGTTCCTAAATGTTAAAAACAATATACAGGTAGTCCCCGACTTACGGCGGTCTCGACTTACGGCGATTCGACTTTACGAACGCGCTCCGTTGAAAAGCATTGCATCGAGTTACGACGTAGATGCGACTTTACGGCAGAAATACGGTACCTGAAATCGTCATGATGGCGGACATTTA
>JBBPBX010057409.1:0-12289 GCA_038048925.1 Garcialebias charrua
CTTTATTTGTCTCTAAGTTGATGGAAGCATCAAAGTGATGCATGTAGAACAGAAACTAAAGATTTCTCACATGTTCTCTTTGATTCAGACTCTGCAGGTTGTCAGAGATCAGCTGTGCCTCTCTGCTCTCAGCTCTTCAATCCAACCCCATCTGACACAACTGGATCAGACTCAGAACCTAGCCTTGAGAACTGCGGTAAAGTGAGCCTCCACTCGTCCTTGAGAGGTAATTTCTAAGTAGTTTGAGTAAAGCAATTAAGACACTGATTTTTTGTTAACAGAGTTCACTTTGCTCTCAGCATTAAACGTGACGCTTGAACATGGTTTGGTTTCATGTTGCTCCACTTCATTCACCCAGAGAGATGTTTGAAGGAGCACACACCTTTTATTAATTAAAGCTGCACAGGTGCAGTAAATTAAAAGTCACATGATGCATCTGAGCATCCAATACAAAACAAGCCTATAAAGAAAAACAAATTCAAACAAAATGAGAGCAATACAAAAACATTCATAATGTCAACACCCCCACTTGCTCACATTTTGGGTAACTCCCTCAGGCTCTTAATGTTTCAAACCTAAATAAATTCTTCATACACCAAACATAAACATTTCATACTTTTTCAACTTCATCTTGGTTGCTGGTTTGGTTAGTACGTCTGCAACCATATCGTTAGTTGGACAGTACTCCAGAAAAACTTTTCCTTCATTTACAGCTGATCTGATAAAATGATATTTAATATCAACATGCTTACACCTTTGCCTGTGTACAGGATTTTTGGCTAAGGCTATAGTACCCTGATTGTCCTCATAGATCTTAGCTAAATAATCCAGTCCATCTATGTCTTAAGTATAAGCATTCTTGTACAGTAGCAGCTAGTGTCATGTACTCTGCCTCACATGTAGATAGTGCTACAGTGGACTGTCTTTTGGTTTTCCATGAGACTAATGTAGTACTTCGTCCACGCAGTGCGTCTCGGCCTGGAAACTTTCATCAAACCTTCTGAACTTCCTAATGTCGGTGATGATGTGTGACGTTGCACCTGCGTCCACCATCAGACCTCTCCTCTTGATGTCATCCATTCGCGTGTCTGCGTCGCTCACCTGGAAAGCATACTCTCTGTTGCCATCCGTCTCTTCGGCCACTTTGCGTGCGTTGTCCCGGTGCTTTCTACGCCTGCAGGTTTCATTGCTGTGAGTGTTGTTCCTACAGTGACTGCACCACTGCTTCCGTTGGCAGGTTCTGCTTATGTGGCCTTTCATCCCACATTTAAAACACACGATCTCAGAACTTCCAGCCTCAGGATCATTTGTGCTTCTAGGTGAGAATTTTCTGCCAGAATGCACTTTAGCTTTCATCACATTGTCCTCAGATACACTCGCACGCATATTTTCAATGTCTTCAAAACTTCTCAGTTTTGTCTTAAACTCTGCGAAGGTCATTTTATCACCATCTTCACTTTGAGTGATATAAATAGCAAATGGTTTAAATGTCTCTGGAAGACCCTTCAGGGCCATGGCTATCAGAAGTCCGTCACTCAAATCCTCACCTGCACTTCTTAAAGCGGTGATTGCAGTCTCAGCTCTGATGATGTACTCCGTTACCGACTCACTGGGTGATTTCTGCAGTGAAGTCAGCTCAGTATACAGGTTGATCACTCTGGGTTTCCCTTTTCCGGCGTAATGTTCACGCAGGATTCCAAGCGCCGCACGCCCATCATCTGCTGCGTCATGCATGATAAGTGACAAACTCTTGTCATCCAAAAACTGAATGAGTTCTGCATACGCTTCAGCATTTTTCTTTGCGTCATCTTCTTCTTCTCCATCAGTAGGTCCTGTCAAGATTGTATCTTTAAGCCCTTGTAATCGGAGATGTCCTAGAAACTTAGTTTCCAATAATTTGTAGTTTTTCTCATCTCCATCAAAAAGAAGTCTTGACCATCGGCTGGCTGCCATTTCCTTTTCTCTTCTGTTCATTTTTCCAAACTGTTCAAACACTCTGGGCCCATAACCTGTTGACAGAGTTCACTTTGCTCTCAGCATTAAACGTGACGCTTGAACATGGTTTGGTTTCATGTTGCTCCACTTCATTCACCCAGAGAGATGTTTGAAGGAGCACACACCTTTTATTAATTAAAGCTGCACAGGTGCAGTAAATTAAAAGTCACATGATGCATCTGAGCATCCAATACAAAACAAGCCTATAAAGAAAAACAAATTCAAACAAAATGAGAGCAATACAAAAACATTCATAATGTCAACATTTTTAAAACCAGATGTGGAAATGGAGAATGCCTTGTTTGAATGTTGTATTGATTCTATAGATCAGTCTCCTACTTCCTGTTCCTCCTTTATATCTCAGCTCTTCATTGTACAAATGACTAATGTAAATTTTGAATGGTCTCAAAACACTACTGTATAGTGATACACAATTTTTGTTCATTTGCCCCTTGTTTTTTCTTTTTCTTTTACAGAGCTTCCAGCAGTTGTGAAAAAAGTCTAAAGATGTGGCGATCGGATCTCAGCGTTGCTTCCATCCACTCAACACCAGCTGTACACTTGTTGCTCCACCCATCTCTGTTCAAGTGTTGTCTGACCCTGATGACATGGTAATTAACTGAATGCATGGATACTGTATGTTATTGATCCATTTGGGAATCATTACAATACAATTTCTTTCTACATCTTTTGATTGCACATGCACGTGCCTGTTATGCCAGATGTAGAAGTCCCAAGGCGAAAGGTGAAGTCTCTACGGACTACCAGCTCAGCCTTGCTGGTGCTCATCTACGGGAGAGAGTTATTGGCCAATTGAAGTTTGACTGGGAGGCAATCGGGGGCTCATAAAGATGTGGAGTCAAAGCCACCTTTGGACAACACAAAGCTTGATACTTGGTGAGTGTATAATGTAGGACAAAACTCATTCTAAAATACATTCCTAATGTTTTTTCTCGTTTTATGAACAAATTACTGTAATGTTCCATGCTCCTCACGGTTTATGATGCAGATTCTGATACAATCACCTAAAAATGCCATTCACTGATACCATATGGATTAGATTGGATTTGGTTATGTGCTCTATAATAATAAAAAAAAGTTTACATCCATCCATCCATCCATTTTCGTCCGCTTATCCGGGGTCGGGTCGCGGGGGTAGCAACCTAAGTAGGGAGGCCCAGACTTCCCTCTCCCCAGCCACTTGGAGCAGCTCCTCTGGGGGAATCCCAAGGCGTTCCCAGGCCAGCCGAGAAACATAGTCCCTCCAGCGTGTCCTGGGTCTTCCTCTGGGTCTCCTCCCGGTGGGACATGCCCGGAACACCTCACCAGGGAGGCGTCCAGGAGGCATCCTAACCAGATGCCCGAGCCACCTCAACTGGCTCCTCTCGATGTGGAGAAGCAGCGGCTCTACTCCGAGTCCCTCCCGGATGACTGAGCTTCTCACCCTATCTCTAAGGGAGAGTCCAGCCACCCTGCGGAGAAAACTCATTTCAGCCGCTTGTATCCGAGATCTTGTTCTTTCGGTCATAACCCAAAGCTCATGACCATAGATGAGGGTGGGAACGTAGATCGATCGGTAAATTGAGAGCTTTGCCTTTCGACTCAGCTCTCTCTTCACCACGACAGACCGGTACAGCGCCCGCTTCACTGCGGACGCTGCACCTATCCGCCTATCGATCTCACGCTCCAGTTTTCCCTCATTCGTGAACAAGACCCCGAGATACTTAAAGTCCAACACCCACCATGTTTTCAAATTGCATCGCCATTAATATTTATTAGTTTATTTAAAAAAATACAGGAGCGATTACTTATATTGTGGAGAAATAACGGTAAATGTGTTATTTCATGATTTATAGCAGATTTTAGCATGCAGCTCTGGGAAAATCTGCTCCTCTCCATATATGGGCATTCACAAGGGCATTCACGTCACCAAAGTGACGCCTTGGAGTTACAGGCGAGCAGAGGAAAAGAAAAAGGAAGCATTTTTAAATATTCCCTAAAGCTGCCTGTTGATTAATCCTGCTGTCGCTCACTCATATTCTGAGCGAGCATCCACTTAGACATACTAGTTTAATTCGTTTGATCGCGACAAATTCATTCATTTCCGCATCGACTTTTTATTCTCCCCGTGACCAGAAAGGCAGTCAGAGCCAGCCGCGCAGCTGAGCTCTGCGTTCGAGCTCCCCGCGTGCTTCCCGACCCGTGCTCCTTGCAGCTGAGGAGAGCAAATGCATACACTCGAGGGAGCAAATTACACCGGCACGAGGAACTTCAAAGGAACGAGGAACGAGGAGCCAGGGACGCGCGCGGCTCGCAGCTCGCTCCTTTGGGCAGATGAGAGCAACAACAGGTCCGCAGCGGTGTTATAAAATAAATAATAAATAAAATCAGAGCGCTGGTCCATATACAGTACACACAAATGCACCAGGAAATATGCAGTTTTCTCCTACTCTCTCTCATAAACCTCCATGGAAACGCACTCCTACCTTTCTGCTTTCTGGGTGGAGATGTCACAAAAGTCACATGACCCTTCGGGACTCTTCGGCCAGGTTTCCGGATTCATTCGGGAATAGGTTGGATTCATTCGGGAATGTTTTTTTTTTTTTTTTAACCCTCGCCTGGCCCAAATGCAAAAATGAAAATAAAATTCATAAAATACTACAGTAATTCTCCAATATGGTGAATTGTTACTGTCACGGTGGGTGTTGTCCTTTAAACTCCTCCACTTGGGGCAGGACCTCCGACCCGGAGAGGGCATGCTACCCTTTTCCGGCTCAAGACCATGGCCTCGGAAAAGTTTACAATCAAAGTTAAATGCAGGTTATGGGTATTATTCGTAGTTGTTAAATCAAAAATATCTGAGAGCATAACTTTTTTTTTTTTAAAGGGAACCACAATTACTTTTAACATTAGACTTTAATTAATAAACTTTTATTTTAACTGTAAAACAATGACTGTAAAAATACTGTAGGGTGTTTAGTTTTGTAAATTTTTAAAGTATATTTTAACATGTGTATATTTTAACACATGAAAATATATTTTAAAAATGTACAAAACTAAACCACCCTACAGTATTTTTACAGTTAAAATAAAAGTTTATCAAATAAAGTCAAATGTTTAAAAGTAATTGTGGTTCCCTTTAATAATAAGTTATTGTTTATCACTCGTGAAACCTAGAGACATATTTTAAGGATATGTTTGATGTGAGAGTAATTACACTGATGATAGAATAACATAACATTGGAGTAATTTCTGTTTTTTTGGTGTGTTTTTTTTTTTTTCAGTCTACACCAAGCCAAAGTTCCCTGACACCACCATGCAAGATGTGCGAAGAGTCATAAGAAGAAGAAAAAAAGCAACATAAACAACTACCGGTGAACTTTTTTTTTTTCTTATCCCCCCCAAAGATGTGAAGATGCCTTCTGAAAAGGAAAGACTTCAGTTTCCAGTTGGAGACACTATTTTTGCTTTGTTTAAGCAAATGCACACATTTTTACATTGTGTTCTGGGGCCTCATGTACAAAGACTTGCGTGGATTTCCTACTGAAAAGTGACGTACGGTGAAATCCAGAAAAGTGTCTACGCACAAAAAGATCCAGATTTATCAAACTGTGCGTACACCTGAATCCACGCACATTCCTTTTGTACATCACAATTGACGTGGAACTGAGCGCACGTGAGACACCTCCCCTGACACGCCTACATTTACATATGTTAAACAGATGCAAATTACTTCCTGCATGTGTGAAGGACATGTTTGTTTGATCCCTGCGCGATCAGAAATGATTTCTAGATTCGGGAAAATAATGAATTCAATATAATATGAGTGAGGACAAACATCCTAAGTAAGAATAGTAATAAAATGTGTTCATCATGCAAAGAACGAGTGATTGTCGGTATTTGTGTGCGCGCGCACCCTGCTGTGGTGCGCGAACCGGCTCATTCATTCATTCTGTGTGGAAATATTAACTTTGCGCACGAGTTTATTACCATTATTACTGTAAACACAGAGGAACTTACTTGGATGTTTGCTAGAACATAGATCTTTGTTTATGTAGATGATGTGAAGAAACGAGTCTGTGCGTCTTGGTGGAGACTTTTCATGACATGATGTTGGAGTCTCCAGACGCAGCGCGCGCCCCGCAGCCCTGTGCGCAGTCTGTCTGTGAAGCTTTTGCTCTCCTACAAGTTATATAAGGTGTACTTTCACGTGTCATTTTGGAGAAATCTACAATAAACGCAGATAATGAAACACCTCCAGCTGCCGTGTCGACACCGGTGAGGGTGCGCGCGGCGCGCTCCAAGCGCGACCACTCAGCCTTTGGAATCATATGGATGAGACATTCCATTGGACATGATCCGGCTTTGTGTGGACTGGACTGCACAGTCCCGATCGACCTGCAGCTCCCTCTGTGGAACAGTTTGACCGCTGCTTCTGTATGCACGCGTGATGCACGGCTCCCCAGAGCGCAGCAGTAGTGCCAAACTGGAAAATTATTATTTCTGAAAACGGCTGATAAGCCATATCCTAGATCGGAAAACTATATCTGTTTCTAAATAAATGCTCTGCGTGTTACACTATTTATTATAACCTCCAGTAAGGCTGAATGAATCCGTTCCTGTTAAATTTATTTTTGGCACAACGTTGCGCGTCCTTTATTTCACTGCGTCATGTGGATGTAATACTTGTTAATCGTGTGTTTGGAGGGAATATTAATCATTTTCACATCTTGAACTGTTAATAATAATAATAATAATAATAATAATAATAATAATGAATTCAATTTATAACGCACTTTTCATTAATGGAAATCTCAAAGTGCTACAAGGTGCAACATATTTGAATGTCAATAAGACAAATAATAAAACAATTAAAATCAACAACAGTATCAGCTAAGATCAAAAGTAGAATCATGAGGAGTAAAGTATGCTCGGTTGAAAAGAAAGGTCTTCAAGCCGCTCTTAAAGTCAACCACAGACTGTGGGGCTTCAGTTTCTCTGAAACACCTGTAAGTGTCGCCAAAGGAACAAGAACCACAGAAACGTGCGTACGCCTGCTCGGGAGCTTGCGTGGATATGTACCTGGATGCGCATATATTCACGTTCAGTTCAGTTTTGATACATACGGGCTTTTGCGTGGAAAGTGACGTGCGCAATGTTTTTGTGCGCACGCACGGTTGATACATGAGGCCCCTGGACTTTATGTTTACACCTTGAAATGCAAATGTGCACCTTTTCCTTTTCAATTTTTAAAACTGGGAAGGGATTCATTTTAATTGCTGCTGTTTTGTAAACTGTTTTTGAGCTGCACCTTAATTTTATATAAAAATATTGAAGTTCTCAAGACCTTGTTTTATGACTTTGTAAACACATCTTTCAGAATACTTTAAAAAATATTTTTTAGCATATACTGTAAATAGTATTGTGCAAGTATTGTTAAGCAAACTTACAAGTGTATCATAACAATTACAATGACAACATGGTATTGGTTTTAGAAATTCAAAAATTTAACCTAAATGATGAAATAAACTGTAAACTAGAAGTAAATAAGTGCATTGGAAGTATATGAAAAAGTGTACTAGTGGTATACTGTAATAAACTAAAGTATGAACTAGAAGTATATAACAAGTGCATTTGGAGTATAAAGAAAAGTACAGTATACTAGTGCCGTATGGGGGGTAAAAGTTGGTACAATTCCAGGGGCCCTTGACTGAAAGGGGCCCGAGATTGGGCTTTTTTTTAATTATTTCTTTTTCATGGTGTGGTGGGCCCCTGATAATAATACATTAATGGTAGTAGCTTTGTTTGTACTTGTTTTAACAGTAAAACTTAAATATTATCTCTCCCAGACCAAAAAGCAAACATCAACATATTTAACATCACCCCCCTGTATCTGCATGAAATGGTATGTTCCTAGCTGCTTTAGCTCATTTGACGCTGCTGGTGCAGTCAGAAGCAAGAAGGCTCTGGCTCTGTGTGAGTCAGGTTGAACAAGAGGCAGATACTGTTAAATGATATATTTGAGGCATGAAAATGTTGGGTTTCCAGAAGTTTGTTCCTACCTTGTTCATAGATCTGCTGTTTTCACTAATTTGAGGTGATGATGACAATATATTTTAATCTAATTTGAATGTAAAGTTATACACGATGTAAGGTAGATTTTTGTAAATGTTATATAGTTACAATTTACAAATGTATATTTAAGTGTCTTTTATCTTTCAAGAATGTTTAGAGAATTTTTTGTTTTGAATTTGTGCAATAAAAATAGAGATTAATATATGGCTTTTAGTGCATTTTTATGTGTAGTTTTTAATCTTGCTTTAAATAGTGAATTGCATACTCTATGCAGACGGTTGCATGTACAATTCACTAACAGTAAATATTGTGCTAGTACCAGTATTGGACCAAAGGAAGCAAGCCTTTAATGTTATTTATGTAAAACTTTTGCTGGATCAGTTAGCAGAGGTGGAGAAAGTACTCAAACACTGTACTTAAGTAAAAGTACAAATAAACAGACAAAAATGTACTCTAGTAAAAGTAGAACCATATTAATATTTTTACTTAAGTAAAAGTAAATAAGTACTTGCTTTTAAAAATACTTAAAGTATTAAAGTAAAAGTACTTGCTGAATGTATTACCTAATGCAGTGGTCTACAATACCATTAAGTGTACATACTCTATGTATATTTTCTGTAATACATTAATAGTGTTGAGTCATTTTAATGAACAATGCTGCAGATAATACATGTTTTTATTGTGTTTACCCTGTGACACAGTTCACACTTAGACTTGTGATTCTGTGCATCAGAATTTCAGGGATGAGTTAAATACCATTAAGCAAACTAAGAAAGAGGAATGATTATATCTTTGAAAGTTTTTATTTAACATAAAACAAAACCAATGTGTCATTTTAACAGCACTAAACACATTTAAGTAAAAGTTGTCTGCCTGAAAAAAAGGAGCATTAGACCTAACAAAGGAACAGGTTCTGATCAGTTCTGCAGTTTGTCATCAACTCTAGTTAAAATATGTCAACCTTGTAATGGGTCAATAGTGAAGAATATTTTAACTTCCTGACACCATTTTCAAAACTTGGACCAGAGTGTTGAGACATTTGGAGAAATCTCTTGTCTCCTAACATCATGAACTGACACATTTTAATATTTCAGCAAGAATTTCTTGTTCAAGTTCAGAAGAAGTTGGTTTTCAAAGTTTTTTGAGTCCAGTCTGGATCTTTTGGGCGAGAGAATCTGTCCTGCTGTACTGAACAGTCTTTCAATAATATTTCAATAATCTTTCAATAAGGCCTTGGGTGTTGTGTATCTTCTGGCTGAATCTCTGTAGTGGAATCCATTTTGTGTGTGTTAGTGGTGCTGTGGGTGCTCCCAGCTCAATGACATATATACTAAAATATACGTCACTGGTCCAGCTCTTCTTGAAGGTGGGTCTAATGTTACCTGTCCACTTTGCAGTGATTCAATGGACCAACTCCTCTCTCAACATCAGTTACTTTCAAACTAACGACAAATCAAAAAGCTGCAACGTGAATGTAACTTGTAACTCAACACATTATAGAAATGTAGTGTAGTAGAAAGTACAGATACTTTATGTAAAATGTAGTGCAGTAAAAGTAAAAGTACCCACATTTAATTCTACTTAAGTAAAGTACAAATACTGTACATGAAAAATATACTTAAGTACAGTAACAAAGTATTTGTACTTAGTTACATCCCACCACTGTCAGTTAAATTCTAGAGATGTGGCAAAAGCAGCTGTGCAGGGGGGCCCAATTGGATTTTTTTGTCATGGGGCCCAATATTCCTGGCGGCCCCCCTGTTAAGTATACTTCAATAAACTAAAATATGAACTTGAAGTACACTATAAGTACATTGGAAGTCTAATAAAAAGTGTACTACTAGTATACTTTAAGTATACTTCAATAAACTAAAATATGAACTTGAAGTACACTATAAGTACATTGGAAGTCTAATAAAAAGTGTACTACTAGTATACTTTAAGTATACTTCAATAAACTAAAATATGAACTTGAAGTACACTATAAGTACATTGGAAGTCTAATAAAAAGTGTACTACTAGTATACTTTAAGTATACTTCAATAAACTAAAATATGAACTTGAAGTACACTATAAGTACATTGGAAGTCTAATAAAAAGTGTACTCCTAGTATACTTTAAGTATACTAAAATGGGCCAATTTAGTCCCAAAAAAGTATATTGTAAGTAAACTGCGAGTATACTTAAAAGTACACTTAGAGACATATACTTTATATACTTAAGTATACTTAACAACATATACTTAAAGTATACTTCTTTTTGGTAAGGGAACCAATGATTATTTTCTGCTTATTTTATTTATTTATTTTTATTCATTCATTGCTTCAAAAGATATGTAACACGCGCGCGCACACACACACACAGGGATAAGCTCGATAGGCGGGCGATAAAAACATCCATTTGATTATAAGAAAGAAGAGTAAAATACACAAGTACAAAAAGTTATTATCCTTGTAGTTGAAATGAAACATATATGAAACACCTGAGAAAGTTTTCAGAGCAGCAGTTTGTTTTCTCTCACCTGTCGCGCGCAGTTGAGCGCGTGTCCTGATAAAATGTTCAAGGTGTAGGACAGTGCTACGCACAGAACCAGAACCAGGGTCCGAAGAAGCTCCATCAGCACTTCATAGACTGAGGTCCACATGAAACATGTTGAACAAACCGAAAGCACGGCAGGGACAAAAAGGTGACGGCGCTTCCTGCAGAAAATCCCCACCGTGCGCTGCCTTCACTGGCCTCGGAATTTAGAACTTCATATCGACTGGCTGAAGTCATGTCTGCATGCACATCTGACCATTAATACGTTTAGCCTGAACTTCAACACTACTAAAACATGTAAATGAATGTTCATGTTAGCCAGACATCAGAGCCAGAACAAGTTAAGTTTGTTTAAAAAAGTTAGCCTTTGTTAAAGAAGAAAAATACACACAACTAAAAATATGAAGCCGATCTGTCCTGCAGTGCTCTGCACTCCTGCATGCTCCACCAGGAAGTATAGCTTGTTTTTCTTGTGAACAATTCACTCATGTACTGTAATAGTTTTCTTCCTTGTTCTTCGCTGAATGAGTGCAGATCGCTGATAAAGCTAAAACTAAAATGTTGAAGTTAAAACAAGAGCAGAAATGAAAAGGAGTAGAACAGAAGCTTAAAAAAATATAAAACTCAAGATAGAGTAAAATCGAAGACAAAAGGACTGAAACACTTGTTAAAAATTAAAAGTAGCAAATGTTTGTTGGGTGGTAAAGAAGAATAAAGAATGATGAAGTGATGTAGTAGCAGACAAATGTAAAGGAGAAAATAATTTAAAAAGGAAAAAAGAAAAAAATTAAACAAAATAAAAAGAATAGCTATGACACCGTTCACCTTCACCAGTGCAGACACCTTACCGAGCTGTGCTTTACATTTTATTTACAAATGCCAGTTACCGTAATTTACCTCCAGTGTTAGACCAAGACTACTGAACTAAACTGCACAGGGGGCCACAGTTACTGACAGCAAGTGCTCACATATATCTAGTGGTTCTTATCATTAAAACAACTTTGTTTTATTCATTCATTCATTCATTCAACCTTTATTTATACAGGCTAGCCTCGTTGAGTCACGGGGACTCATTTACAAGAGGGACCTGTCTCACTCACACCAAACAACCATCCACTCTCACACTCACACCTAGGGTCAATTTAGAGTCACCAATCAGCCTAACAAGCATGTTTTTTGGTCTGTGGGAGGAAACCGGAGTACCCGGAGGAAACCCACGCATGCACGGGGAGAACATGCAAACTCCACCCAGAAAGGCCCCGGACCGGGATTTGAACCGGCAACCTTCTCGCTGAGAGGCAGCAGCTCTACCAGTTGTGCCACCGTGCTGTTTAAAAACTCTATTATAATTTTTTTTTAAGTGAACCCATGGTGGACCGAACTTGGCTCACCTGTGGGTGTTGTGTCAAATGTCAGTTTTGACTTTTTAATTGCTCCTCATTTTAATTAATTTTTCTTTCAAACTTTAGTTTCTGTTAGATTACAGAGGGGGAGCTCTAAATGGAGCTTATTTATATAGCGCTTTCCAGCCCCCTATGAGGGGCCCCAAAGCGCTTTACAATACCAACCATCCACACATTCATACACACATTCATACACCGGTAGCGGCAGACTGCCATGCAAGGCGCTTTCCAGTCCTACCGGGAGCAACTCAGGGTTAAGTGTCTTGCCCAGGGACACA
>JBBPBX010057409.1:12400-22443 GCA_038048925.1 Garcialebias charrua
AGCTTCTGTTATTCTGATTAGTTTCTTAATGCAGGTGTGTGGTTCTTTGTGACAATCAGTGCATGAAGGAAAGTAGACACGCACTGACTGGTAAGTAGCAGCTTCAATAAACCTGTCAAACAGTTTTTGAGTCTAGAAGCAAACTTATTGTAAACAACACAGTAGTTTGAGGTGATTTTAGAGCAATCTGAGTTTGTTTTTTTTTTGCACATAGGCCCTCTGTGTTTGTTTAGTTCCATTGTAAGTCTCTGTGAGTTTTGAGTTGAGTTGACCAAATGCTGTTTTGAGACTCTTTAATTTACATCATACATTTAGTCTAGATTATACATTTAGTCTTTCTATATTGTGAATTTGATGAAAGTAATTATTTTGTAATCTTAAAAATGAATCATGCAAGTCAAATATTACTTTTATTTCTGTGATCCTTAAATTACTTGCATATATATCCTAGTGATTAGTTTTGAGGAAAAGGCATTTTTTGTTGGCTAAAAATAATAAATAATAATAATAATAAATAATAATAATAAACTTTATTTGTATAGCACCTTCCTACAATGCCTTGCATTGACCAAGGTGCTTAACAGGACAGAAAATATAAAAACCGGTACAATAAATCAGTGAAAATAGAATAAAAAACAACAGCAATAAAAGGAGGCAATGGAAATAAAAATGCTACATACTAAAATACCAAAGTAATAAAAGTTACACACTGAAAGCTTTTTTGAACAAGTGGGTCTTCAGTCTGGTTTTGAACAGAGTCAGATCAGAGGTGGCACGCAGCTCAAGGGGGAGACTGTTCCAGGCTTTTGGGCCGGCAACAGAAAATGACCGGTCTCCCCATTGTTTGTACCTTGAGCGAGGCACCTCCAGCAGGTGTTGACTGGCAGATCGTAAAGCTCTGCTGGGCTGATGGACTTTCAAAAGTTCTGAGATGTACAGAGGAGCAAGTCCATTCAGAGCTTTGAAAACAAACAGCAGCAGCTTGAACTGTATCCTGAACTGAACCGGGAGCCAGTGTAGAGAGGACAGGACAGGAGTGATGTGTTCATATTTTCGTGTGTTGGTCAAAAAGCGGGCGGCAGAGTTCTGTACAAGCTGTAAATGGGAGATGGAGGATTGATTAATACCAAAGCATTACAATAGTCAAGTCTGGATGTCACAAAGACATGAATGGCCTTCTCCAGATCACCACGGCTGAGGAGTGACTTTACTTTAGAGAGCAGACGGAGCTGAAAGAAGCTGGTCTTGACAACAGAACTGATCTGTTTATCAAGCTTTAAAGTGAAACTAAACCCAAATTTAACTTTTTTTAGCTGATAAACTCCCTATAATGTGTTTAAAATGTTTCAGAGCACTATTTCTGTGTTAATTTTCATGTATTTGTGAGTATTAGTTAAAATCGGCAATATTTGGTCTAAAAACGTGTTCACGGTTGCCCTATGGGTTGAACAGAGGTTATTGCACCTTAATTTTCTTGTTGGTCTAGGTTTCGCACAGTGACGTATTTTTGCACGATTACGTCACAGTCTCTGCTGTCTGGGTATAAAACTGTAGCCACGCCCCCGAGAAGGTCACTCCCCCTGCAGAGCTCAGGGTGGAGTTGGATCAGAGATTAGCATCATAGCATTAGCATAGAAGAGCTACGATGTTCCATAAAAGCTCTTCAAACTGATGTTCATTGTCCACCCACCCTTACACCATCAGGTTACAATCCGTTTGGAGGTGAGTCCCATTTTACACTAGCCTGGCCCTCGCCTTCCTGCACAGCTCCGCTCAATTCTCATTTCCCTTCACTGCACAGTCTGGGACTTCTCTCATAGACAACGATTTCTCCGGTAGATTTTTGACCGGACCAATCAGAGAACAGAAGGGGCGGAGTTTTTGGCCCCTAACCCACGCCCCCACCTGTCCCAGCGCAGCCAGCGAGCAGCCGCATGTTCTCATTCAAAGCGATGCAGGACTGTTGTATAAATGACACAAATGTATTAATCTCCCCTTCTTAATCCCTTATCTGGAGTTTTCTTTTGTTTTTTTGGCCAAAAGTCAAGTGTTCGCTCCCTCCTCCCTCCTCCTCCTCCTCCTCCTCCCTCCGCTGATAAGGAAATGCCCCCACCTGTCCCAGCGCAGCCAGCGAGCAGCCGCATGTTCTCATTCAAAGCGATGCAGGACTGTTGAATAAATGACACAAATGTATTAATCTCCCCTTCTTAATCCCTTATCTGGAGTTTTCTTTTGTTTTTTTTGGCCAAAAGTCAAGTGCTCGCTCCCTCCTCCCTCCTCCTCCTCCTCTCCCTCCGCTGATAAGGAAATGCCCCCACCTGTCCCAGCGCGCAGCCAGCGAGCAGCCGCATGTTCTCATTCAAAGCGATGCAAAGCGATGCAGGACTGTTTGATATGTGACACAAATTTATTAATTTCCCCTTCTTAATCCCTTATCTGGAGTTTTTTGTTTTTTTTCCCAAAAGTCAAGTAATCGCTCCCTCCTCCCTCCTCCCTCTCCTCCTCACCCTCCGAGTGAAATGAACAAGGAAATGCCTCAGGTTGTCACGAGAGAATTAAAGTTAGGTTTTAAGTTGTTGCCCGAGTCCCATCAGATTTCCTGGTCTTCTGGTGTGTTGGACCAGCGCTCCATGGTTTAATTTTATTTTATTAGGACGTTTTATTAACATATAAACACAATATGCAACGGAGCGAGAGAAAATTCAGCAGGAGGCGGAGCTGAAGTCAAGTTCAGCAGACCACGGGGGAGCAGCCATCAGCAGAGGCCACGCCTCCAGCAAGAATCGTTTCTCTATGGATAAAGTCCAGACCCTTGTCTGAAGCGAAGTGAAGGACAGGGTCTGGTTTTAACCAGGCTAATTTTACACCTTTCCATTCCATAATTCATTTTTTGAGTATATGACGTGTTTCTTCATGTGCTGTTTATTGCGGCCTGCAGCTTTGCTTCGGTGTGGCCCCACATAAGGTCGTGGCGTTTTAATCTGTTGCTGATCAACGTTAGTTTGTGTTGTAAATGCGTTTAAATGCTAAGAATCTAGTGTTTCTTATGAACACCGCAGAGTGTGTGAACTCTTATGAACTCTGATAATGAAGACTGTGACATCAAAAAACAATGGAGACTAGCTGGCGCTAATTTTAGCTGTTGTACTAGTTACAATGTTTTAGACACGGTGTTCTTTTGCTGCAAATAATTTTATGGTATTTATAAAATAATATGTACTTGGTGAATGAATATCGGTCATCAGCTCTGTGCAGCAGTATTTATTTTGCACTGGGTCATCTGTTTGACAGATCAACAAAGTGATAAAACAGTAATGTCTCTCAAGTATGCTTGTTTGTAAGGTGATTAAAATGTGTTGTTCTTTTTTATTTCCATGAGGCGTTCCACATCCAGGGAATCTGAGCCGTGCTTCACAGACATCAAGGAGACATGTTGACATGTCACTTTGGAGTTGACATGAGAGCTGATTCACCAGGTATTAACTTTACCCTCTGTCTGCAGGTATTAATATTATTATTTAATTATTATGTTTTATTTATTTATTACTTTTATTATGGCGAACATTACATTAAAAAAAACGTTTAAAAAAAGTCTTTGCAACATTAATTCTTGTTTATTTGTTCATTGCTTCCTGTCCCAACATTTTGGGGATTTGTTGACACTGTGAAATTTTGAATCAACATCTTTCTCCATTAAAATGTGGGTATCCTGGTTGATTCACAGCTCTTTTAAACTCCACGTGGAAAACCTAGTAAAGAAACTGAAAGTTAAACTGGGTTTCTTTTTCAGAAATAGATCATGTCTAACACTGAATGTTAGGAAACGCCTTGTATCTGTGACTTTCCTCCCCTCCATTGATTACGATGACATTATCTACATGAACGCTCCTACAAGCACCCTGCAGATGTTGGATGTTGTCTATCAAGTCAAAGTCAACTTTATTGTCAAAACTGCAATATGTACAGGACATACACAGGATTGAAATTGCATTTCTCTCTGTCCCTCGGTGCAACAGTAAACATTTAAACACTAAAACATTTAATAAACATAAGCATAAAATAAAATGAAATAATAAAAGTGTAATACTGTCCTGAGTTTTTGCATAGTAGTTTTTGCATAGTAGTAGTATGAAAGTATGAAAAGTTACACCAACACTAAAACACTAAACATTTAATAAACATAAGCATAAAATGAAATAACAAAAGTGTAATACTGTCCTGAGTTTTTTTGCATAGTAGTATAAAAGTGTAAAAAGTATATCTATAAAATAAAATGAAAGTTCTGGCATTGACATTTGTAATAGAGTGACAAAGCAGCATATGAAGTTTATGTACACAGTATATGTATGAGGTAGTTGATTTAAACTTTTGATCTTTTCTCTTTTCAGGACTGCAAATATCCAGGGTCGGGATGGAGTGAGTGGGAAGTCGACCGCTGCAACGTGTCCCCTGGTTTGTCTTCATGCATGAGGCGAAAAAACAAATAAAATAAACAAATTGATTACAAAACCTAGTTGTTTATGATTCATTTTATTAACAGTAAGTTAATTCAAAACAACAAAAGGTTCTATGTCCATTGTACATTATTTAAAAAAACATTTTTTTACAGAACAATGAAGTTGGAAACAGTGTGCGAATGGAGAAGGAGGGGTTTAAAAGGAGTCTGTCAGTGCTGGAGCAAAGAGGTCTGACAGTGGAGTGTATTGTCACTGACAGACATACCGGGGTCCAGAAGTATTTGAGAGAGGAAAAAAAGGACATCAAACACTTCTTTGATCCATGGCATATGGGGAAAGGCAAGTACCGTATTCTCCGGCGTATAAGTCGCACCTTTTTGCACCTTTTTGCCCACATTTCTAAGCCCTGCGACTTATAGGCCGGTGCGACTTATACGTCGATTTTTCCAACATTTTGGTCATAATGTGACTTTGGTCAAAAGCTCCAAAAATGGTGCAGTACCAGTTTCGGCCGCTATGGGCGCTAAGAAACCCTTTACAGTACCTACACTGTTGACATCTGCCTGGTCCAAAAATGGTGCAGTGACACAGAAGATGAAGACTTCAATGGTTTTGAATGAATAAATAAAAGCCATAAAATAAATACAGTATCTGTTTCTGTCATCATTTTAAACTGAGACACGTTTTTTACTGTAATGTCAGCTAATAAAAATATTTTTTTATGTGTTTATCTTTAAAGATAAATGATGAAAGACACAAAATATAATATAATCTTGTCAAAAGTCCTTCCAAACAATTTGGCAGCCAGTCCAAAATAATGTTCATTTATTAATTAAGACACATCAAACAAAATACTGTAGTTTTTATGTGATAATCTTGAAGAAGGCTAAGATTGGGCCTTCAGCTGAAGCAGGTGGAGCAGCAGGAGCTGAGGTGGGGGAGGAGGAGGAGGAGGAGGGGGAAGACTCTGACAGCCCCGGTGAGGAAGATGAAGCAGCGCTGAACCCCATTCATCAGTCGCTGGCAGAACTCTTTGCCAGTGACACAGAAGATGAAGACTTCAATGGTTTTGAATAAATAAATAAAAGCCATAAAATAAATACAGTATCTGTTTCTGTCATCATTTTAAAATGAGACGTTTTTTTACTGTGATGTCAGCTAATAAAAATATATTTCTATGTGTTTATCTTTAAAGATAAATGATGAAAGTCACAAAATATACCAAAAAAATGTTCATTTATTAATGAAGACACATAAAACAAAATACTGTAGTTTTAATGTGATAATCTTGTCAAAAGTCCTTCTAAAAAAATTGGCAGCCAGTCCAAAATAATGTTCATTTATTAATTAAGACACATAAAACAAAATACTGTAGTTTTAATGTGATAATCTTGTCAAAAGTCCTTCCAAAAAATTTGGCAGCCAGTCCAAAATAATGTTCATTTATTAATTAAGACACATCAAACAAAATAATGTACTGTAGTTTTAATGTGATAATCTTGTCAAAAGTCCTTCCAAACAATTTGGCAGCCAGTCCATTTTGTGCAAAACACCAGCTCACGTGAGGTGCGACCTATAGGCCGGTGCGACTTATAGGCCGGTGCGACCTATACGTTGATTTTTCCATTTAATTTGGCATATTTGGCTGGTGCGACTTATACTCCGGTGCGACTTATAGGCCGACGAATACGGTACCTGTACAAGTATTTTAGGACAGTGATGTGTGATTATACATTCTGTCATTTTCATTCAATTTTATTTTTCTAATATTTCCAGGAGTTGGCAAAAAAATTGATGCTATGGCTAAAAACAGAGGACTTCAAGAGGTGGGCAAGTGGAGGAAGAGTGTAGTAAATCACCTCTACTGGTCTGCATCTACGTCTGCATGTGGAGAAGAGGCTGTGGCAAAGTGGACTTCAGTCGCTAACCACATCCAGAATGTCCACACACACAACAACGCACTCTTCCCTCAGTGCTTACACAAGCCTCTAGTTGGAGAGCAGGCAAGGGAGTGGCTAAAACCAAGTAAGTACTACCGGTATATGTTTATTTGTATGTAATATATTAATTAGATGTGTCAAGATAGAATGAATTTTAGCTTTTAGTGTTTGCCACATTCAAGTTGTTCATGCTTGTGTTAATAGAATTTTTTTTAAATGTTGTCCTACAGTAGTATAACTCTGTCAATTTCTTATATAAATAAAATTATCTTTTATTTTAGGCACAGCAGCATGTGAGAAGCTAACGGCTGTGTTGTTGGCTCCACATCTACTCAAAGACGTTCAGAAGATGAGCCCGCAGTACCACACATCATTAATCGAGGCTTTCCATAGTTTACTTTTAAAATTTGCTCCCAAGAATGTGGTTTTCTCTTTCCATGGAATGCTGTGCAGGTAAATGTAATAAAACTTTAGAGTACGATAACCTTGTGAAAAAGTCTATGCAAAAGTAATTTTTTTACTTTTTCTGTCTATAGACTTGAGCTAGCTGGACTACACTACAATGAAAACGCAAACCGGTCACATGCTGTCACTAAAACCGGTGAGCTGAGATACTGCATTGCTTATCCTAAATATAAGCATGGAGATTACACCGTGAGACCAATTAAGACAAAACCAACAACAGGTATGTCATTTTAGAGCTGAACATAACATTTTTAATTGTACAGATTTTGTAATTGTTTTTTTTTTTTATGAAGGCTACATTGACAAGTTGATGGGGCTGCTGTTCGATGATGTTGTGGAAGACCCTCTGCAGTACCAGAAGAAACAGGTTAAAGTACCTCCAACATTATGTGTGGATTTTCTGAAACCAGACAAGAAGGAGGCAGTGAGCAGACACAGGTCACGATTTTTCTATGAAACATGAGAGAAATACATCATAATTTTTAGAATAACTACATAGCTTACCATTTTCTGCATAACACTAAATTAAACAGTACTCAATTACATACAAAATAACTACTGAAATGTATTTCTTTTTAAATTCAAGGTATACTACTATAATGTCGTAAAAATAAGAAATAACAGGATTGTTAAAAAGGTTTGTTTTGACTGCTTAATTTGAAATACATGTCACACATTTGGCACTTCACATTTGGTTCTGAGAACTTCTTTTAGAATAGGATACCATTTATGTAAATTACTCTGTACTTGTGTTAAATTATTATTTGTTTTCTTCTAACCCTGTGCGGACTGGGCACTTGCAGTTCATGACAAAATATTGTCAGCCATGACATGATTTTTTTAAAATTGTCTGAAATAGAGTTAACAGATAAAAATATGAGGACTGAGATTTAAAAAAAGGAGTTTGTGAAACTCCTTTTTTTTAATCCAATAAATGACAAACGTAAAATAAGTTTTAACCGTACCGAGTGAGATTCGAACCAGCTTTTGAGAAAAGGATCTGCGCGCCAGCCCAATGATTAACCAATTAAGCTACTGGACAACTTAGTTTTTGTAGGTCCACTCTGAGTTTTAACAGATCGCCCCTCAGAAAATCCTTGCTACGCGCGTGTAAAATAAGCTGATTTGTAATCAATTCTTAACAAACAGTAAACTCAGAAACACTAATATATATTCAGCTAACAATTTTTTTTAGTCGTTTCTATAGTTAAATTTTAATGAGATATAATTCGCGCTGAGGTTGTTGTTAGAACGAGCTGATGACTCAACAACACGCAGCAGTCCCGACCCAGCACGCAGAAAGGCTCGTGGGCGAGGGACTCTGTAGTGGGGGGGTAGTGTAACGACCCTGTGTTGGTTCTGTTTTGGGTCCAAGTGTTTCTGTGTATTTGTTGAGTTGTACTGTGTTCTGTTGAGCTGTTGTGATTCTGTTGACCCCCGCCCTCATGTGTTGGACTGGTCGTGGAGGTAGGGGAGGGGTAGGAGCAGGGAGGAGGGACCGGGAAAAGAGAGACGAAGAAGAAGAGTCAGAGAGTGTGTTGTTGTTAGCAGGGAGCTAGCAGTGTGTTCGCTCGCGTGTGTACCGCGTTTTCTTTTGAGGCGTGAGCTGTAGCCTCAGTGATAACAGCTCTTCCCTGTTTCTGAATAAACCCCGTTTGGCTGGACTCCGTCTGCAGTGTTGGCGTCATTACATATATATATATATATATATATATATATATATATATATATATATATATATATATATATATATATATATATATATATATATATATATATATTAGTGCTGGGAGAAGATTAAAATTTTTAATCTGATTAATCACACTCTGGAGAATGTGATTAATCAGATTAATCAGATTAATCTCAATGCTTACCGGTAACTTTGTATGCTTGAAATGTAAATATGACGGTTTTCAATAAAATGTGGAAGAAAACGTTTTATTGTGTCAAACCAGTATTTCCATTCATCATTTCACCAGTTTTTTGCAAGGTTTAAAGTAGTAATGTTGTTTCAAACAATTTATAACATGCAAACAATAGAGTAAGCCCATAATACTGTATACATATATGGAAAAACATTTTTTTTTTCATTTTTAACTAACTTCTTCACATTTTCAAATGACAGAGCTTAACATTTCTTTTCAGCATTTCAAATGAACCTAAAGTCCACATATTTACAATCACTTTCTCATAACGTACTCCACCTTCAACCAGTCACTTAGGCAAACTAACTTCTTCACATTTTCAAATGACAGAGCTCAACATTTTTTTTCAGCATTTCAAATTAACCTAAAGTCCACATATTTACAATCACTTTCTCATAACGTACTCCACCTTCAACCAGTCACTTAGGCAAACTAACTTCTTCACATTTTCAAATGACAGAGCTTAGCATTCTTGCTAATGGAAGTAGCATTCTTGCTAACGTCGGCAAAAACATGCTTCGCCCGAAGATGGTATTTTAGGCTGTTTGTCAGAGTCAGAGTCAGAGTCAGAGAGAATTTATTGTCATTTGCACCGCATGTAGTACATGTGTTGAAAACGAGATTATGTACACAGGGTCCCAGTTACATCCAACAACAAATGCAAGAGAAATACAATAATAACATCTAGGATTAACTAAGAGAGACATCACATCAGCTAGTAATACACTAAGCCCTAATGTAGTAGAAAAACATCATTATATGTGCTTCAGTGAAAAGAAAATTCATCATTGCAATAGGTACATACCACCTTGGTTTTATCCACGCTCCCATCTGGGTTTTTAAAAAAAATTAATTTGCCACCAACCACACTTTTTAGACTATCCACGTCCATCTTTTAAATCACGTTTGTTTTCCAAGCCGAGTCTGTCTTTCCAGAAGTGACGTACGTGAGCTCATTTGCGCATATCAGTTGCACGGGAGGCGAGCTGCTCTCTTCTTCTGCTGGCGGTTGGCAAACGACTTTAAGCGCATTACTGCCCCCACTAGACTGAAAGTGCGATTAATCTTCATTTTTATAATATTAACTGATTAATCATTTTACATTAATCTCATGAGTTAAAGCGTTAACTTTCCCAGCCCTAATATATATATATATATATATATATATATATATATATATATATATATATATATATATATATATATATATATATATATATATATATATATACATATATATATATATATATATATAT
>JBBPBX010057410.1:0-22442 GCA_038048925.1 Garcialebias charrua
AAGCTCTAAACTCTTAATTTGACTACCGGTACACACACAACTTTTTAAGAAACATTTCATATTTGATGCATTTTTATAAAATGTTTTCCTGCAATCTTTTCTTTGTAAACATTTTTAAAGAGCAAAGCATATTTGTTGTACTCAAGTTTGTTACTAATCTTGGAGATTCGTACAGGTAGTCCCCGACTTACGAGCGCTCTTACTTATGAGCTGGCGAACGAGCAGTAAATTTGTAAACATACAATACAATACTGCACTTATGTGTTTTTAGATGAAAGTGTGTTAGCTAACCGCTTGGAAACAAGTTTCTGAGGAGGCCTTTTGTAAAATAAAACAACAGACCGGTCAGTCACATGCAGCCACAACCGCACCTGAAAATCTATCTTGTTAAACAATTAACTGACCAGACAAACTCTACAGACACACCCAGCTAGCCAACAAATGGTATCCAGATAGCTCTTTGTACAACTTCAGCTTGGAAGAATAGATTTTAACTAAATGCTTGTTGCCACTGTCTTGAGTTAAAAAAAAAAACTGGTATTTTGAGTTTTTCAGTTCTCAGTTGAGAAACAAATCACAAACTGGTTTTATGTCTCCAGGCAGGATTGATTTGTAGAGATGACATGAGATTGATATTTCAGAGGGGCTTGGCTGAGGAGTGTGTTGACTGAAAAGAATTTTGGAATTTAGTTGTGTGGAATGGTGAGCGTGCTCTTCAAGACTGGATCCGACCACAACCACAGATGGGAGAAAAATGGCGAAATCGATTATATTATTATATAAAGTGGAATAGTTTTTGAGTGACAGATTTTTGAATATGTTGTGTGATGTAATGGTTGTTCCGTATTTGGTCTGTTGTGTTGGGGTTTGGGGAAAGGCGTGCAAAGCTTTTACAAATCCTATTTTTGTTTTGCAAAAAAAAGCTGTAAGAATTATTATTAGGAAGTGCTATGGTCACCCAACAAAAATATTATTTCATCAATTGAAATTATTAAAATGTTATGATTTGGTTGAGCGTAGTATTTTACAGGTCATGTATAGGACAAGAAAGAGAATATTACCCCCAAATATTCAATTACATTTTGTTCCCTTTCATTCAGTGTTTTTCTTTCTTTTTATTCTGATGAATCCGTTTTGTTTTCAATAAATAAATAAAAAACATGCAGCGCTGGGGCTGTTTGTTTACGTCGTAGTTTCAGGGAAACGTTGGCTCAAACTTTATTCTTCATCTTCTGACTCTCATCATATTCTATCGAGTGGAAACTCTTCAGATTAAACAAGTTAGATGTTTCCACAGCTAGTTAGAACGACTGTCCGTCACGTTTTGAAAAATAAAGAAACCGAGTGGGACTCGCTGCAGAAGAAGCCTGCAGTTTAACAAAACCGAACTACGTTAGTCTTTCCTCTCATCAGTGATGTCGTCTGCTTTCTCTTCGCTTGTGAAACTTTGTTCAGTCACATTCTGACGGTCATGAGCACTCATTTGACCCGTTTTGAAGCGAAAACTTAACGCACTTTGGAGACTAGCTTAACTTTTAGCCTGCAACCGCTAACGTCCGCTGCTGGAGTGAGCGCTGCGTAACAACGACGTCACCACGCACGTTTTGTGTCACAGCCTTTTCTGTCCGGGCGCGTTGTTGAAGCAGCCGCTTCAACCCGAACAGAAAGAGAAAAACGTCAGTGAAAAGTTGTAAAATCCTATCGAAATATCGAAAATATGAAAGCTACATGGCGAGTGATGAATGATGTTTTGAAGAACCATAGGTCAAAGATGGGTATTTCAAAACATTTTGTAAAGGATAATGATGAAATTCATGACGACATTGAAATTGCAAACGGATGTAATCAATACTTTGTGAATGTTGGATCAGTCCTTGCAGATACAATACCTAAGGTAAATGATACAGTGAACCACTCAATTATTAACTGTATAAATAGTATTTTTCTTAAGAAAATCGACAAAGAAGAATTAATGAATGTGGTTAAAACTTTTTCAGACAAGAGATCCAAAGGCTGGGTTGATATGGACATGAAGCTTGTGAAGAATATCATGAGTCATATCGTTAAGCCATTTACATATATATGTAACTTATAATTTTCGACAGGAACATTTCCAGAAAATATGAAAACTGCTAAAATAGTATCTCTCTTTAAAGATGGTGATAAAGGTATATTCAACAACTATAGAACAATATCCCTATTGCCACAGTTTTCGAAGATTTTAGAAAAATTATTTGTGCTAAGATTAGATGAATTCATTGAAAAACAAAATATCTTGAGTGAGAGTCAATATGGATTTAGAAAACAAAACTATGTCAATGGCTATCATGGAATTTATGGAACACATAAGCATAAAATGAAATAATAAAAGTGTAATACTGTCCTGAGTTTTTGCATAGTAGTATGAAAAGTATAAAAACGTAAATCTATAAAATAAACTGAAGTTTCTAGCATTGACATTTGCAAAGAGTGGCACAGCAGCATATAAGTTAATGTACACAGTATATGTATGAGGTAGTTGATGTTGGTATAGAGGCAAAGTGACATATGCAGTGAGGCACATAAGGCACATTTGGCATCCTTAGATAAGGGTAGTCAGAGAATGCTGTATATGTATCTGCAGTGGTGTAGATAAAAGTGGTGTAAATGTAAAGCAGTAGTAATAAATGTAAACAGTGAATGTAAACAGTAGTATGACTATAGGCAGTAATGTAATACAAACATTAGTGCAAATATGAGAAGTAGTGCAAACTGAATGAACACATGACCAAGAGTTTAGTGAATAAACCCGTTTGATGACACAGAGTCCAGTGATAAAAGATTTACTAAAAGCAGGAGTGCTTGTGGAATGCTATGACTCACCTTGTAACACGCCTATTTTTCCAGTAAAAAAGGCCCCACCCTCTTCCGACTGGAGGGTGGTGCAAGATTTGCAAGCAGTAAACAGGAAGAAATGCAGCAACAAGCACCTCTAAATGAACAAAAAATGTGGCTCTCAAAAGGAGCCAAACAAACAGATGGTCTTTTCACTTGTCCTGAAAACAAACCAATCCTACCAAAAAATCTCTATAAATGCGCAGCAATATTGAGCCATGGAAGACTCATGTCTCAACAGGAGGGATGTATAGGATTAGTGGAAAAACTATACACAACTTATGGATTCAACTCTTATTCAAAAAATTTTTGTGTGGGTCCACTTAAACCATTGCAAACTTATGATTCAAAACAAGGATGAATAAACTGATTGCTGAGAGCAAAAATGACTAAAATAGACTTTTTATTAGCTACTTTTGCCTAAACTTCGCCTAAACTGTACTTTTGTGTTTTGTGATCCTCATAATTTGGTATACAGTTTAAATAAAATAGGAAATTAGAACTGAAATTAGGAATTCTTCATTCAGCTCACAGAGGGAGCCCGTTGTACAAAGGGGGCTGTATTTATAGTATACAGTCATCTCAAATCGGTGAAGATTGTCCACAACTCTGTGAGCTACTAGGAAGAAAACCTAGTTTCAGCATTATGAGGACCACAGACCAAAATAAAGGTTTAACAGCCGTAGCATTTCTAATCTTATTGGTAAAAATGCGTGTTAATAGACCAATATCGTTGTTACCACAGTTTTCCAAAATTTGGAGAAGTTATTTGCAACTAGATTGGACGGATTTATCATTAAACAGAATGTATTAAGTAACAGTCAATATGGATTTAGATCTAATACTTCAACATCAATGGCTCTTATTGAATTAATGGAACAAATAACAACTGCTGTTGACCAGAAAAAGAGTTGCGTTAGTATTTATGTTGATCTAAAGAAGGCATTTGATACTATTGACCACAAAATTCTTCCTGAAAAGCTGTATAGGTATGGTATTAGAGGGCCAGCATTACAATGGGTTAATAGTTACTTGAAAGAAAGAAAACAATTTGTTCAAATAAATGATGTCAGATCTGAACTTTGTAACATTACATGTGGAGTGCCGCAGGGTTCTGTACTTGGACCCAAGTTATTTAATCTATATGTGAATGACTTGGTAGATGTGTCAGAACTCCTTAAATGTGTTTTATTTGTCGATGACACAACATTTTTGTTTGGGTAATGACATTGAACGATTGTTGGAAAAGATACAGACAGAATTTGTAAAATACAAAATTGGTTTCACCTAAATAAATTATCGTTAAATTTGGAAAAAACATTTTACATGATATTCAGTAATAGTAAAAGGAATGTTGATGCACCATTTACAGTAGATGGAATTGAGATTCATAGAGTTAGTGAGGTAAAGTTCCTGGGTGTCATCATTGATAGAAAATAAAAATAAAAATAAAATAAAATTATAGATATCCATCAAACATGTTGTTTCAGAAACTAAAGATATTGAAGTTCTATGACTTGGTTGATTATAGCATTTTTGCTTTTTATGTATAGGGCTAATAAAAATACATTGCCTGTAAATATACAAATAAATTTTGTTAAAAGGGAGAGCACTTATATTTTTTAAGGGTCAGAAATGTTTGTGAAACAGTTATCACAGTTAAAAGTAAATTTAAACCACAATCTTGCAGTGACATCTGGTGGTGGTGTGGGGATGAGAGACTTTGACAGACTGCCTCAGAACACTACTGGTCAATCAATTGCATCCACTACAACATTCAGAGATTGAGCAACTACACTGTGGCTGGATTTGAGGCGGTACATGAGCAGTTGTCAGCTACCTCTTTAAATGGCTTTCCAGAACCGCATTGCGGTGGACATGATTTTGGCAGAGAGAGAGGCGGAGTTTGTGCCATCTTTGGTCAACAAGGTTGCACTCTTGTGCCCAACAAAACGGCAACAGATGGCAACCTGACCAAAGTTTTGAATGGACTGCGTGCACTTAGTGTCAAAATGAAAGACCATTCTGGGGTTGACGCCTCCATGTGGGATCCCTTTGGGGAGTATTTTGGCAGATGGAGTGGCCTCATATCATATCCTCCATCTTTGTCTCCATAGCAGTGCTTGCAGCAATCCTGATTTTGTGTGGATGTTGTTGAATTCCATTTTTAAAACGATGTTTAATCGCCTTATTAACACAGCTATTGCTCCCCTGGAAAAGCAGCTGTACACGCTGCTTCCTGTTAATGAAAATACTGATGATTTAACTGATTATGAGATCCACTTTCCTGAACCTGATTCTGCCCTGGACTCAGATGATGATAATGTCCAGGCAACTAAGGGTTAACCTCTGAGTGTAAACATTTATTGTAGATGACCTCATAGCAGAAAATCTATTGAAGACGTTATTGAGCGACTGGAGAACCTGCAAATGTGATAAACAGGAGGGAAATGTTGGGTTTATTGTAAATACATATTATCACATTTATATTGTTTAAACTAATCCCTCTTAAAAGTAGACAACATGTGTTCTTATTTTCACTAATGCCTGTGATTAGTTTGTGTGCAGGAATCCTGTTCGACCGGCAACATACCCTGGAGCAAACTGGCTGTGGAAATAGTGCAGTTGTTTTCCACTACATCTGGAAGAATGTTGTTCAACATGTTGACGTGTACCTATATGTTGACATATAGCTATGTGTTGACGTGTACCTATTTGTGAATCAGTCTCAACCGGTTTTTCCCCCCTCCTTTAGCGGTGAGACAAATGTAACCAGGGCATTCCTAAACTCAATAAAAGGCAAAGGAGAGCAGAAAATAAACAGAGTGGGTTAGCCGCTCTCCTTGCAAGAAAAAGGTACTCATCTCTTGTGTCTTCTCTGTTTTACAGTGTGGTGTTTTAATAATGTTTGGGGTTTAAACCTGACAATTTTGCTTAAACAAATACAAAAAAAAACACCATCACGTATCGGATCCTGCACATTTCTGTCCAAATCACAGAGCTGCCTAGTCACGTTGGATTAGTATTATCACAGAACCTCGGAGTTCAGCAAACTAAGTAATGTGCGGGGGAATTTTCACTTTACAAATTGCTGACATGGCCGATTTGCACAGGATTAACAACACAGACAACCTCCATAATTATTACAAATAGCATGTGGTCCCTAGGTAAAACTAATCCCATGCGAATAGGGCTTAAGAAGGATCTTGATCATTTGAAGATATTTCAGAATGCTGCTGCAAGGCTTTTAACCAACACACAGAAAAGACAACACATAACGCTAGTTTTAATATCTTTACATTGGCTACCGGTACACTTTAGAATTAATTTTAAAATTGTAGTCATTACTTTTAGAACCCTGAGTGGTCAAGCCCCAGTCTACATTTCTGACATTTTAAAGCCCTACTCCTCTTCTCGGAGCCTCAGATCTTCCAGCCAAAGGCTGTTAATGGTCCCACAGACTCATTTTAAGACCAGAGGAGATAAAGCTTTTAGGGCTGTGGCCCCCAGATTGTGGAATGCATTGCCTCTGACTTTGTGCTGCCTTCATTCTCTTAATACAGTACTTTTAAAAAGCAGCTGAAGTTGCATTTGTTTAGATTGGCTTTTAATTTGTTTTTTTATTTTCTTATGTCATACGCATGCTGTTTTACCTTTTATCTTTGGTGTTTTTATCTTTTATCTTGAGTTTTTATGTCTTGTATTCTGTAAAGCACGTTGTGGTTTCTGACCTGTAAAAGGTGCTATATAACCCCCATGTGATGTGAATCCTTCTGTATTTTGTGTATTATTTGTAAGTTTTTTATGTAAAGTATCTGTATAGTTTTTAGCATTTTTAGAGAGACACTTTCTAGAGAGACACGAACAGCCGGAAACAAATTCCTTGTGTGTGTCAACATACTTGGCCAATAAACCTGATTCTGATTCTGATAAATAAAATTTACATACTTAACTTTTGGAGTCGACTCAGTTTAAGATGGCCGCCCCAGCTAATTGAACTAGGCAAACACAGAAAAGGCTCCAACCCTGTCAGCTGTCCAGATATTCAGCTAAAATTGGTGTGGTAGTAGTTGAGTCATTGATAACTTCCACATTGCAAATCTTGCATAACTGTTTTTTGTTTTGATTTTCCAAGATTTTGGCTAAACGGTCATAACTCTTGACATTTCTTAACATACAATTTTATTTTTATTTAATATTTCTGTCATGAAAGGCAGTGGATGATGTGATGATGCAGGTATTATAGCATGCTAACAAGACCTTAAGAGTTTCAGTTGTTCTATCATTAAAATTGAGAACTGGGAAATTCAAACTTGACTGCCTTGAGACTCAAGTATTTTTTTCTTTAGACGATGAAATAAAATATACACAAACTTATTCACAGGAAATGTGAAGTTTTATCCGTTCATGTTCTGTACCGGCTTTTTCCATGTAGGGTTGATTCTCTTTCAATTAAACTTTTCTTTTTTGATGTGATTGTCATCAGAGCTCTCCAACGCCCTACTATACCTTCTACTATGACACGGGGTTCTCTGATGAGGAGGAGATAGAGGAGCAGGTCCTGCGTAACACAATCAACAGTGAAGCTCTCATGACGGCCTTCAATCAAAACATGCCAGGAACTGATGGAAACAAAGTGGGTGGAGTCTAGCTACCTAAGACTGAGTCAGATTGATAAAAGATTAACAAAAAAATCCTACTAAGTAGTATTTCAGAATCGTACATTGACGTTCATCTGTGTATTTGTTGTCAGAACATGGAAACCATGAAGGAGCAACTGTGGGAGGATCATTTCTCAGAGTTCGGCCGTGGCGTCCACATGTTTCGCACAGAGAAGATCCAGAAGCTGGTTGCCATGGGGATCCCAGAGTCACTGCGAGGCGAGCTGTGGATGACGCTTTCTGGTAAGAGGAAACTGGGAGAACAAGAAAAGACTTTGCTCCCTGATCAAAAGGATCAGCACCCAGAAGGAATAGTTGAATTTGAACATACATCGTTTGGTGCACATTCAGACCAGATTTACAAGGAGCTGGCATGTCTGAAACAACCAGTGATGGCATTATGGGTTGAGAGGGGTGTAATCAGGTAGTTGCTGGAGTGTCCAACAGTAAGTCAAAGAAAGTGGGTGAAGGTCATCTTAAAGAACTCATAGACTCATTGGACAACATTACCTAATTCAATTCAATCCAGTTCAGTTTATTTCTATACTGTAGCGCCAAATCACTACAAAGTTGTCTCAGGGCACTTTACAGGAACATTCACATCCATAGAAAAGCCAATTAGTAAAGTTCTCTATCTAAGGAAGCCAACAGACACGTTCAATTTTCAATTTGTCACAGTCTCCCATCCTGAGCAAGCACAGCGACAACAGTGGAAAGGAAAAACTCCATTTAAAAGGAAGAAACCTCCAGCAGAACCAGACTCAGGACAAGCGGCCATCTGCTTTGAACGTCTAGGTTGACACTCTGGGTTGATCACCAGAACCTGATGGAGTGGTTTTGTAACAGGAGGCATGAACTGAATCTGGTTCACAAACAGAGTACCGTATTTTCCGCTGTACACTTCGCACCACCCTATACGTCGCATCAGTCCAAATATGTCTTTAAAAAAAAGGAAAAATCCATAAATTAGTTGCATCGCCGTATACGCCTCATCTATTGTGTGTCACCGCTGGCGTGTCGCATTTGTTACACGTCACCGCTGACAACCTGGAAATGTGGGCGAGTGTTTTGTCAAAAATTGATGGGCTGCCAAATGGCAGCTGCGGGAGCGTGCACGGGAGGACTTTAACAAGAAGTTAACAAGATTAACACTTAAAAACAATTATTTGTTTGCTTGAACTTATAGTAAATGTGTGTCTCAGTCTACCTATTGATTAATAAATGCACTTTGATGGTCAAATCAGCTGTCGTTTAAAATATGATTTGTGGAAGCGGCAGGCGCGTGCAGAGGGATGAGCCTCAGCATTTCTTCGACATTTAACAAGATAAACACCTAAAAACAATTGTTTCTTTGCTCTAAATTATAGTAAAGGTTTGTCTCAGTCTAACATTTGCTTAATAAAACCACTTTGATGGTCAAATCAGCTGAATTTCAAAAATGGACGAGTCACTGTGCAAATTTAACAAGATAAACACCTAAAAACAATAGTTTGCTCAAAATTATAGCAAAGGTTTGTTTCAGTTGAACTACTCCTTAAAAAATGTGCTTAATGGTCAAATCAGTTATACAGTATTTAAAAAATGGTTTCTCTGCTGAGGTGCTGCAAAGCGTGCACACACAGAGGGACGAGCCACTGCATTTCTTTAAAATTCAACAAGATAAACACCTAAAAAACATTTTTGTTTGCTTGACATTATAGTAAACATGTGTCTCAGTTGAGCAATTACTTAAAAAATGCACTTTCATGGTCATATCGGCTGAATTTCAAAAATAGTTTTGTTGCCTCGGTGGTCTGGGAGCGTGCAGAGGGAGGAAATCAAGATCGAGACACGCTGCTTGTTACTTCGAAATTTAACAAGAAAAGCACCTAAAACAATTGTTTGCTAGAAATTATAGCAAAGGTGTGTCTCAGTCTAATGTTTAATTATAATAAATGCACTTTAATGGTCAAATTAGCTGCATTTTGCCGGGGCAGTGCAGTTGGTTTAACTTGCTCCAAGCTGCGAGCAGAACAAAGGTGGGAGCTCTATGGCAAGCCAACTTTGTCATTAAGCTGGTGAAGATTCTGTCATCCAGGACATGGTAAGTTCAAAAAAGTTCAAGAAAAAAACAAAGTATAGTATGTAATGAATAAGGTGGGGTAAGGTATTTAAACACTTACTGGACCACCATTATTGTAGAGATATAGGACTTACTGGTCAGTTTACTGACTTACCTATATTTCTAGATGCGCAGGTCTGAGCAGACTTTATCTGCACAAACTTGCCACCAAGTCGCGAGTTCTTCCTTTTTCAGGTACTAAATTGCTTTAACTGTGATTAGCCAGAAATGTAATTTCACAAGAGACTTCAACTTATGTTGGTCTACCAGAAAATAGACCTTTTATTGAAACTATCACAAAAATTACATTAAACATTTGTATCGATATTAGCTCTGATTTAATAACTACGTTGACAAGAATTCAAATTAAAACAAACAGACAGTTAGGAACTTAAACTGTTGGTACATTTACTTGACAGATTAATAGCTTATGAAAAATAAGAAATAGGAGGAAGAAGATAAGAATTGAAAGCTAAGTTAACTGAAGTTGATTATTTTGAACCAACCAGGGTGGCAGCCTTTCCCATACAGGTCCAGCTGTACTTCCGACACGTGCAGCATACGAACAAGCCTCTTTACCTGGTGACGAGACGTCTAGAGGAGGTGAGGGCTGAGAAGTTTGTGGACACTAACGGGCTGTGTGGTCCAGCTCACGTCCAGTCGACTTCGTGCGTGTATGGCTGGATCAGACGAGCCGGGAGCACGCTTTCACCGGCAGGAACAGGCCCCAATCGCACTGACGGATTTTCAAAATAAACTTCCATCCATCCATCCATCCATCCATCCATTTTCTTCCGCTTATCCGAGGTCGGGTCGCGGGGGTAGCAGCCTAAGTAGGGAGGCCCAGACTTCCCTCTCCCCAGCCACTTGAAGCAGCTCCTCTGGAGGAATCCCAAGGCGTTCCCAGGCCAGCCGAGAAACATAGTCCCTCCAGCGTATCCTGGGTCTTCCTCTGGGTCTCCTCCCGGTGGGACATGCCCGGAACACCTCACCAGGGAGGCGTCCAGGAGGCATCCTAACCAGATGCCCGAGCCACCTCAACTGGCTCCTCTCGATGTGGAGAAGCAGCGGCTCTACTCCGAGTCCCTCCCGGATGACTGAGCTTCTCACCCTATCTCTAAGGGAGAGTCCAGCCACCCTGCGGAGAAAACTCATTTCAGCCGCTTGTATCCGAGATCTTGTTCTTTCGGTCATAACCCAAAGCTCATGACCATAGATGAGGGTGGGAACGTAGATCGATCGGTAAATTGAGAGCTTTGCCTTTTGACTCAGCTCTCTCTTCACCACGACAGACCGGTACAGCGCCCGCTTCACTGCGGACGCTGCACCTATCCGCCTATCGATCTCACGCTCCAGTTTTCCCTCATTCGTGAACAAGATCCCAAGATACTTAAACTCCTCCACTTGGGGCAGGACCTCCTCCCCGACCCGGAGAGGGCATGCTACCCTTTTCCGGCTCAAGACCATGGCCAAAATAAACTTCAGAAAACAAAATCTTTCAGAAATGACTCCAGCTGAGACGTGGGTCTAGTTGACACAATGACCGGAGCGTCTCCAGCTTTCCCAGAGGAGAGAAGCAGGTTGTGAGTTAGTTCTCTCCAAAAGCACTAAAGAAAATGCAGGAAATGACCTTTATATGGGAGGCGGGGTCTCCCCACCTCCTTAATAACCATTGGCTGGTTTTAACATAATAAGAGATGGATTTTCATCTCATAGGCAGAAATGGTCTCTGAAGGACACAGGAAAACTGTTTACACAAGCGGCCAGATGGACTGGCCTGTGAGCACAGAGAATATTATGGCTAACATTCACAGACAAAACAGAGAAGGAAGTGAACAGCTAACAGTTTACCCTGAACTGTGTCTTAGAATCAGAGCCTGCTTGCTCTGCAGAAATAAAACCAGAAAGGTCAAACTCATGCAAGTAACAGATCATCATTAAAATGACAAAATATACTGTAGATCAATTCTGAATTAACACACATTAAAAAGAAAGTTCAATCTGATTAATTAGTGTCCATTAATTCAAAATAATTGTAACAAATATAAGTGTCCACTCGTCTCCTTGAGGGCTTCAAGAAGGTGTAGCACTGAGAGTTTCAGAGAGATGCAGAGAGGTGTACTTGAAGGTCAAGACAGAGGGCCTAAATCACTACAAGTATAATAAATCAAATCCAGTGGTTTTTGTCTTGAACTTTTTTGACTTTGTCACTATAGCCACATTTACCTATTGCATGAAACATGATGGGAAAAAAAAGATTTAAATTTTGTATGCCTCTTTTGTGACTGTCTGTTCTTGCCGTTGTTACTCACTGTTGTCATCACTCTTTGTTAAGAAATCAGGTCTCTTGTAAACAAGTCCCCGAGGCTCAATGGGATTAACCTGTCTAAATAAAGGTTGAATGAATGAATACAACGGCATGTCTTACTACTACTACTCTGCTTCCATCTAGTGGCTGATAATGGTACTGTTCTTTTTTTCCCCACCCCAGTCAGAATGAATGAAAATGGTCATATCTCAGCCAAAAATTGGTTTATAAATAAGGGGGAAAAATCCATTAATATGTTGCTTTGGCCTATAAGTCACAGGGCATGCAAATTATGCAAAAAACAAACAAAAAAAACAGCGACTTATAGGCCGAAAAATACGGTAATATTGTGTATGCGGTTGAGTGTCAGGAGGGCTGTGATCAGTCTTACATTACATACATACTTAATTACATACTTACTTAGTGTATTTTTAGTTGATGTTTTTCTTAGTTCATATCTTAGATGTTATTACTGCTTTTCTTTTATATTTTGTTGTTGGATGTAACTGGGACCCTGTGCACATATCATTCCACCACATGTACCACATGTGGTGCAAACAACAATAAAGAATCTCTGACTCTGACTCTTTCTGACATCGGGGAAACTGCCCCATTTCCATCAGTACCTTTAGTACCGGTACAGCACGGTTCTACTCGACTCAGTACTGTACTGTACACGTTGTGTTTCCATTATGCTTTCAGTACTGGTTCCAATGGGCTGGGTTCAAACTGAAGTCACACGCCTCACCAGCTGGTGGCGGTGAGATGCTGAAACAGGTTTCAGTACAGGATGAGAATTTATTTTGAAGTTTCTGGTAAATTAAAAAATACAGATTGTTAAAATGATCACATTAAAGCTGCTGTATGTAACTTATTTTTTAAACATATTTCTTCACTCTGCCACTATCTAGATTGATGTTAGTCAGGTAATCTCTGAAAAAAACTATAGTCCTCTGGTGTCTCCCGGTGGTAATAAAAGCATTTATAAAAACCAAAGCGCCCCGCGGTTAACCAGCCAATAAAAACAGAGCTTCTAACTTCTCACGCTCCTAACCCACGCCCCCCCCAACCCACGCCCCCGCCTGTCAGCCCGCAGCGGCCGCGCAGGTTCTCGTTGAAATAATTGCAAAGCGATGCAAAACTGTTTTGTATGTGACACAAATGTATTAAATTCCCCTTCTTCATCCCTGCTCTGGACTTTTCTTTTGTTTTTTTGCCAAAAGTCAAGTGATCGCTTCATCCTCCGCTCAGTCATGACAGAAACATTCAGGAAATGAATGAATTTGTCACGAGCGAATTAAAATCGGGTTCAACGTGGCTGCCGAGGCTCTGCAGATTTGCTGGTGTTCTGGTGTGCTGGACCCTGTTTTTATTTTATTTTTTAGAACGTTTTATTAACATATAAACACAGAAATTCGGAGCAGCTGCGAGAGGACATGAGTTAAGGAAGCTGAGCTGATTTACAGCGAGAGTGATGGGAAACAGAGCCATATATGGCTCTGAGGGGGAGGGAGCAGAATGCTTTTCCCTGTTGAAAAATTTTCTAAGTGCCAGCGTATTCCAGAAACTGCAGAGTGCAGCTTTAAACTATCATATATATATATATATATATATATAAATCCTGTTAATGAACTTTTACTGAACTTTAGTTCACCATTAAATCTCTGATGAAACACATTCTACAAAAACATCTATATTTAATTTTTTTATAGGTTTTCTTCATCATTTGATGTATTTGCACTCATTATGTCTACTTTTATTGTTCAACTTAGATACAAACCATTGTTCCTCTCTATCAAGGATGTGAACATCTTCATTCCTGAAAGAGTGACTGCTGGCCTGGAGATGAGTACAGGGATGAAGATGTTCACATCCTTGATAGAGAGGAACGATGGTTTGAGAGAGGAGTAAAGGAGGCCATCTTTGTGAAAAGAAACCATCCATCATTAAACAGAGGTGGAGGCCTCCGGGTTCAACTGTCCCCCTCTTACAATGCTGTTATTGCTAGTATCACTCAGCCCTCTGTGAATAGCAAACAACCATCAGGGTGCTAACAATCCATCGTTAGGCTGATGGTCCTCCTTGATCATGTGAGCAGCTGGTTTCGGCTGTCATCAGCCAACTGGTTGATCCACTGTGAGAGGGTGCTATTTATAAGACTGAGCTGAATACAGCTTCTCAGACTGAGGAAGTCTTTCGGACGAAAGACGAAATGTTTCTACAGTTTTTGTGTTTTGTTTTGTTTTTTAAATGCCCAGAGGACCAGACTTAGCTTTTTTAGATAATGGTTGGATGTACACAGAGACACTTAACTCTCATTAAAACAAAGCACCAGCTGAGAGCTTATTAATAAAGTGGCTGTAATCTTCCAGGTGTGATGATCCCATCAGAAAACTGTTAAACATTGTGTACGAGCACCAGGGCCGGCCCAAGCCTCCATGGGGCCCTAAGCGAAATTTGGCTTGGGGCCGTCTATTTTTGCTAAACTCAAGTCTGATAGCCCTGTTTACATGATTCTATGTGAATAGTGGTACTAAAAGTAACAATAGGGGGAAAAAATAAGAAAAAAACCCACCAGTGTGTGATGTATTTTACAGCAAAAATGTCATCTGGTTTATTATCTTTGGTTCCAAAGAACTGCAACAGTAATGCTCAAATAATTTGTAGAGCAAGATCAGCAACAAACAGATTAAATAACTTGGATGCATAAAAATTAATTAAATTATGCAAAATCAGACAAAAGAAAACAAAAACATCAAGGAAATACATTACTTAAATAACGTAAATGAACAATGAAACCATGTAAAATGGTTTAACTAAAGAAGCTTAAAGTTGAATAATTTGTTCTTAAAACTATGTAAAGGTATGCAACAAATTGCAAAGGCTGAACCTAAAATATTAAATAGAATCATATAGAAATCATTACAAAAAAAATTATGTTGCACTTAGGGGGCCCCTTAGTGACCCCGGGGCCCTAAGCAGCCGCTTAGTTTGCTTATGCCTTGGGCCGGCCCTGACGAGCACATTCTGGGTTGGTCATATCAATTACATTATCAATGATGCATATTCTGTTTATTCACAGGCCATGGACAGATAGTCAGGAGGATAAACTTGAAGCTAAGAAGTTCACAAGTTAAAAATGCTTCATATGAATTGCTAAATATTAGAACTACCACACCTGTTCTTGATTGTTTAAATCACTTTTAAAGGTGTGCAGAAGTGGAGCAGAATGCAGCGGCTCCTTGGTATCTGTGTCTGTGAAATGAGTCATTTGTTCCCGTCAGTATGAGGACCATCTCTGTGTCTGACTTGGTGCAGATGCCACCTCAGAGCTGGCGTCCCACCAAGGCTACTACACCAGCCTGGTGCAGAAATCCATGGGTCAAAGCAGCCTGGCCACTGAGGAGATTGAGCGGGACCTGCACCGTTCCCTGCCAGATCATCCGGCTTTCCAAAACCCCACTGGCATCGCCGCTCTCAGGCGAGTCCTCACCGCATACGCACACCGCAACCCGAAGATCGGATACTGTCAGGTAAACACTCTGAGTTTGATCATTTCCTGCTCCAGCTCCTGACCTGTAGTGTGAACCTTCTCCTTCTCTGTCTCCAGTCCATGAACATCCTGGCGTCGGTCCTGCTGCTGTACGCCAAAGAAGAAGAAGCGTTCTGGTTGCTGGTGGCCATTTGTGAGAGGATGCTGCCCGACTACTTTAACCGCAGAGTTATTGGTGAGAAAACCCAAGACAAATACTATAAACTGTCTGTTCGCTCTTCATCTGAGCACACAAGTTGTTGTTGTCATAGTGTTTTATAACCAAATGACTATAAAAGGTTTATTTTTAGTCTCTAAATTCAGAGCCTTTTTCCTGTGTTTCTGAAGCTGTTGAAACAATTTCCTCTTTTAATGTCTACTTGTTAGTGGTCGGCCTCCATCTTTAAACAGCAGTGATTGTTTTCCTCAAATCTGTTTGTGCTGAGATTGGACACTTAAGGGTTTATTTTTATCTTCCCATAAGTTTCCCCGATAGCATGGCCTTGAGTCGCCACAAGTCCGTCCTGGTAATAATCTGTAATAATCTGTAACATGTGAAGGAGAACATGCATCACTATTAATACGTGGTTGGAGATATTACATAGGTATTAGATATTAGATAGGTATTAGATATTAGATAGGTATTAGATATTAGATAGGTATTAGATATTACATAGGTATTAGATATTACATAGGTATTAGATATTACATAGGTATTAGATATTAGATAGGTATTAGATATTACATAGGTATTAGATATTACATAGGTATTAGATATTAGATAGGTATTAGATAGGTGTACAGGACAGTATGTAGTGTTGAGGTGTGGCTGCACATATGACACCTTTCTGGGTGGAGTCTGAATGTTCTCTTCGTGCTGTGTGGGTTTTCTCCAGGTACTCCAGTTTCCTCCCACAGACCAAAAACATGCATGTTAGACTGATTGATGACTTAATGTCTCTAGGTGCAAGGGTGAGTGGTTGTTTGTCTCTATGTGTCCCTGTGATGGACTGGAGACCTGTCCAGGGTGTCCCCGTCTCTTGCACAGTGATGGCTGAACATGGGCACCTGTGACGCACCCAACCTTAAAAAAAAAGAAGTGTGTAAAGATGCTGGATGGATGGTTTAAAAGGCACCATCCATCCTTTGCTGCCATCTAGTGGTTCACATCATTAAAATAGTCATAAAAAGTTTTTCAAGGTGAGATTATTTTTGAAAACTTATTGAGATGCTTCTGTTCATGAGATCTCCCTCTATCACCTTCATATGAACACACCTCTTGTCCTCCTGACTCCATCGTTGTCTCCTGCAGGAGCTCAGGTGGATCAGTCTGTGTTCGAGGAGCTGATCAGAGAACGTCTGCCCGAGCTGGCTGAGCAGGTCCCGGACCTCTCCACCCTCTCCTCCGTCTCTCTCTCCTGGTTTCTCACCCTCTTCCTCAGCGTCCTGCCCTTCCGTAGCGCCATCTGTGTGGTGGACTGCTTCTTCTTCCAGGGAATTAAAGCCATCTTCCAGCTGGGTCTGGCTGTGCTGGAGGCCAATGCTGCACAGCTGTCTGCGTGCACAGACGACGGACAGGCGCTAATGATTCTCACCAGGTGGGTGTGACACCGTGCGCGCTTCGGGATTAGAGTGAATCTTAATCAGCAGATGTTATTTCAACAAGCTCTCTGGTTTAAAAAAATTCTTATCGTCATTCATAATTTTGATTTGACTCAAAACATCTGGTTGCGTGTTTGTCATCTGAAATGATTGGATTTGAACTTTTCACTTCTCAACAGTTTTCTGGAGCAGATCGGAAATGACGAGACTGCTCCGCCTCCATTGGCGACTGCTCCGCCTCCATTGGAGGCCAATTTGAACGAAAACAGCTGCAGCGACACCGCTCATCCTACTGTGGGACACATAAACATCACTGACCTCCTCAGTGACTCCTTTGAGGTGAGACGATAAGGACTGGATTGGAGGCTGACATTGCCCTTAAATATTGTGGGCTGCATCATAACATTAAAACAACTTGTACGATCAGTGTTCAGTAGCCGTTTTTGCACTGCACAGCCATCCCCGGCCCAGCTCGTCCCGTGTTGCCCCTGAGCCCAGCCTGGCCCGCCCCCGCTCATTTCGCAGTTGCGGAGAGCCGCCTTGAAGTGGGTGGGGAGTTCTTGTGTGCGTGCGTTCTTGTGTGCACGCTTGGTGTTTACGTTCTAAAATAAGCTGATTTGTAATCGGGGATTAACAAAAATTAAACTCAGAAACACTAACATATATACTCGGCTAACACATATATTTTTTAGGCGTTTCTGTAGTTATATTTTAATGAAATTCAGCTCGCGCTGAAAGGCGGAAATGCTCTGTATGGGTGCGCGCTTTGTGTTATTTAAACTGGGCCCGGGATCTCGGCCCGCTTAGAACCTTTGTCGGTCGGGTTCCCTAACTCGGGCTGACGCCAGCCCGAAAAGGCAACTGCGAACAAGACGAACCCGGGTTAGAAGCCGGGTCGGGCCGGGCTGGGCCGGGGAGGGCTGTGCAGTGTGAAAACGGCTAGTGTGTGTGAAGGAATCTCAGCTACAATCACACCACATTTTAGCTCTGTTTATGTACATTTGGCTGAATTCTAGCTGTTTGTTGTTGGCTAAGGTTGATGAACTATCACAGCCATCTTGAATCAGGTTGACTCTGTCCACCTTTCATGGTGACTGGCTATAAATAATGTGGTGGACAAGACATGCTGGTAACACTTTATAATAACTACACCTTATTTAGCCTTATTTAAGCATTAATAAACATTTAATTAACATTGAAAACATCATTAATTAAGGATGATTCACACTTAATACACTATTAATTAACACACTTATTTAAATGCGTACTAATTGTTAAATAATGTTTGAATTCACTATCTATTAATCCTGCAATGCATCATTAATTAAGGCAGTTGCTAGTAGTTACTTAAGTGTATTTGTGAACCCTTCTAAAGTGAAGACTATTCATTCTTTATTAAGGTTTTGTTCATGTTGAATAAATCCTAAATAGCCAGAAGTTATTTTTCACTTGTGGAAATCAGACAAAAATCAAAGCAGGAGACGTTGAATACCAAAAACAGGTTTGTATTGACATTTTCTAAAAGTCAATAAAACATACATCTGTCAGTTAGATGTTCCCACCGCTAGTTAGAACGACTCCGTCACGTTTTGCAAAATAAAGAAACCGAGTAGGACTCGCTGCAGAAGAAGCCTGCAGTTTAACAAAACCGAACTACGTCCACATCGTGATGTCGTCAGCTTTCTCTTCGCTTGTGAAACTTTGTTCAGTCACATTCTGACGGTCATGAGCACTCGTTTGACTCGTTTTGAAGCGAAAACAACGCGCTTTGGAGACTAGCTTAGCTTTTAGCCTGCTATCGCTAACGCCTGCTGTTGGAGTGAGCGCTGCGTAACAACGACGTCACCACGCACGTTTTGTGTCACAGCTTTTTCTGTCCGGGCGGGTTGTTGAAGCAGCCGTTTCAACACGAACAGAAAAAGAAAAACGTCAGTGAAACGTTGTAAAATCCTATCATTTGATTTGTGACCAAAATGTTTTGCACGACCTTTCTTTGACACAATTTTTGCCACTTTAGTGACCTGCTACAGGTTGAGTGTTTCGCTGCGTAACAATGACGTCACCACGCACGTTTTGTGTCACAGCTTTTTCTGTCCGGGCGGGTTGTTGAAGCAGCCGCTTCAACACGAACAGAAAAAGAAAAACGTCAGTGAAACGTTGTAAAATCCTATCATTTGATTTGTGACCAAAATGTTTTGCACTACAGTACTTTTCTTTGACACAATTTTTGCCACTTTAGTGACCTGCTACAGGTTGAGTGTTTCATCATTGTCGTGTTTTTACACAAAGATTCGAACGACACTTTGTAGAGCAACTCAGAGAACGTCTTTAATCTTCGTAAACCCGGAAACAACCCCCGCACCCTTTCACAATAAAACCGGATACAGTTATACCAAATACATTGTACCACATCCTCCTTTCTTTGAGAAACAAAACATATATGACAGGGTGACTACCTCATATAGGAAAAACGCTTTTTGTTTTTCGATTTACATAACTCCTTTTTGTTTTCAAACAAATAACAGAACACCTCTTTTTTTTTTCAAACAAATAACAGAACACACTCCTTTCTGTTTTCAACCAAATAACAGAACACACTCCTTTTTTTTTTCTTCACACCCAATTCACTTTTACAAGTTCAGTCTTTGTGGTTTTATGACAACCCTGCCACATCTTGTCTTGACAGGACTTTGGTCAGCTGTCTTTGAAGTCAGAGTTGTTGAAACTGGTTGGTTCAATGTGGCCCGGGCCTCTTCTGTTGTTATGATCGGTGAATCCGGGACCTGAACCTTAGGTGTGATTTCTGGCAATGGCTGCAGGAAGCGCCTATTTCTCCTGATGGCTCCTGAAGGGCTCTCCACAACGTATGAACGAGGTGTGGAGTGGGATGAAATAACAGTCCCTTCACACTTTGTGTCTGTAATCCATACTGGTTGTCCTGGTGAGAGTGGAGGAAGTTCTCTCACACGATGTCTCCTGTTATACACTGCACAGTCTTTCAACCTCCTCTCCTCTTCCCTCTTCTTCAGTGTAGTTTTGTTGGGCAGACTGGGCACGAGCAAAGAAGGAAGCTGGGGAACAGGTGTGCGAAGTCTCCTTCCCATTAGTAGTTGCGCCGGGCTATATCCATTAGCCAGCGGGGTCACTCTGTACGCCAGTAGTGCTAGATATGGGTCTTCTGCCTTTTTAAGCAAGTTTTTCACAGTTTGAACATACCGCTCAGCCTCTCCGTTACTTTGTGCAAACCTTGGGCTGCTTGTTGTGTGTTTGAAGCCATAAGCTGCTGCAAAGGTTTTGAAGGACTGGCTCGAGAACTGAGGTCCATTGTCACTGTAGAAAAGCTCTGGAATCCCATGTCTGGAAAAGATTGACTTTAGGTGTACTATGACGTCTTCAGATCTTGTGGATGACAGTTTTGCTATTTCCACAAACTTTGAGTAGTAGTCCACCAAAAGTACATAGTTGTTGCCGTTGAATGTAAAAAGGTCTGCTCCAATTTTCTGCCACGGTCTTTCTGGGAGTTCGCTTGGCATTAATGGTTCCACTGGGTTGGGACGCTCTTTAATGCATATTGTGCAGTTTTTCACAAGTTCATTTATTTGACCACTCAGGCCAGGCCACCACACTGTCTCTCTTGCTCTCTCTCTGCATCTGGACATACCTTGGTGTCCCTCATGTAGGGCTGAGAGAACGGAACCACGCATGGCAGAAGGAATCACTAGTCTGGTGTCTTTTAGCAACAACTCATTATACACTGTTAAAGTGTCTCTGTGTGGCCAATAAGCTTTTATTGGGCCCTTGAGATGGTTGTACTCTGGCCAGCCACTTTGACAAAATGACATGACTTCTGAGCAAATGCTGTCACTTTTTAGCTGTGCTTTTAGCTGTGTGAGGTACATAGAGCTAGCAGGCATGCTCTTTATAATTTCATCCACATAGATGTTTGTGTCCTCTAGTAGTTCAGCTGTGTTCTTAAAATCAGGGTCCTGATTAACTGGTGCACGTGACAGTGTGTCTGCTGTTAGAAGTGCCTTGCCTGGGGTGTGTGTGATGGTGTAACTGTACCTCATCAGTCTCATTCTGAACCGCTGGATCCTGGGTGGAAGTTCTGTTAGTGCCTGTTGTCCTAGCAGGCTGATGAGTGGCTTGTGATCAGTCTCTAAGGAGAAGTGTCTCCCGATGAGGAAATCTCTAAATCTTTCACATCCCCATGTTAGTCCCAGGGCCTCCTTCTCCACCTGTGCATATCTCTGCTCCGTCTCTGTTAAAGAGCGAGATGCGTAAGCCACAGGTCTCCACTGCCCTCTCTCTTCTTGAAACAGTACTGCTCCCAGGCCATAAGATGAGGCATCTGCAGACAGTTTTAAGTCTTTGTTAGGGTCGTAGAGTGCAAGAACCGATGTTGATGTTAGTTCTCTTTTCAGCTGATCAAATGCGGTTTGTTGTGCACAGCTCCAAACCCACTGATTTTTCTTTGAGAGCAAGTCTCTTAGGGGCTTATCCTTTTCAGCCAGGCCTGGGATGAATTTGCCCAACTGGTTGACCATACCAAGAAAGCTGCGCACTTCACTGACATTTGTTGGCTCTTTCATTGCTAAAACTGCTTTTATTTTGTCTGGGTCCGGCTGGACTCCTGCTGCAGACAAAATGTGTCCGAGGAACTTTACTTCCTTTTTGCTTAGGTCACATTTATCTAGGTTTAATGTGACACCAGCTTCTTGCAGTTTATTGAGCACGGTGTGTAGACGAGCATCATGTTCCTGCTGGTCCTGTCCCCAAATGAGGATGTCATCCATGTGACAGACCACTCCAGGTAGTCCATTAAGGATCAGTGACATTTTTCGCTGGAAATGCTCAGGTGCAGAGGCTATTCCAAAAGGAAGACGGTTGAAGTGGAAGCGGCCAAAAGGGGTGATGAATGTTGTGTAGTGCGCTGACTCAGGAGACAATGGAACCTGCCAGAAGCCTCTGTTTGCGTCCAGCTTACTAAACACTTTAGCTCCTGCCAGTGATCCCAGTGTCTGTTCAACTGAAGGAAGGATGAACTTCTCTCTGCAAACAGCTTCATTTAGGTGAGTGAGGTCTACACAAATGCGAACAGAGTCATTTGATTTTGGTACTGGGACTATACCTGCACACCATTCTGTTGGTTCCTCAACTCTGCTGATTACGCCCATGGATTCCATGTTATTCAGCTCCCGCTTAACCTTGTCCATTAGAGGGATGGGGATCCTTCTTGGTGTGGCCAGGGAGAAAGGTACTGCATTGGGTTTCAACTTAATAGTGTATGGTTGTTGCATTAAACCCAAACCCTGGCACAGTTTTGGGTAACTGTCTTTTAACCCATTAATGTCTATGCTGTCT
>JBBPBX010057411.1:0-22442 GCA_038048925.1 Garcialebias charrua
GTGCTAAGGGAAAAGTGGTGACTCACCATGATTTGTGGAAGAAAATAGCTGGAATCAAGCTGAATCTACAAGTTGGAGGTGGAGCGCCAAAAATCCCACACTAAAGAAGAAAACTACTGGCAGGGCAATGAAGAAGTGGATCTTATGTGCAATAGAGAAAAATCGTTTTGTCGATCGAGAGTGGGAACAAACCCCGGCGGGCCGAGGGTCCCACAGGAGTACGTGTTAGAGGTTGTGCGTGGCGTGCATGAAGGGCTAGGTCATACGGGCGTACAACCTACACGTAAGGAGTTGGAGAGTCAGGAGCTCTGGATTCCCATGAAGCAAATTCGCAAGGTACTGCAGGACTGTGTGGTATGTGGTCAATATAACGCAGGACGTCGCGGGCACCGAGTGGATGGACAAACTATCAAGAGTATCATACCTTGGGGCTCAGTGTGCATGGATGTTGCTGGACCCATGGGAGTCACTAGCAAGAAGGGAGAGAAATATCTTCTAGTGCTAGTGGACTCCATGTCAGGGTATGTGGTAGTTAAACCGGCAAGAAAAGCTAATGACAACAGTGTCGTCAGCATGCTGGAACAAGTCTGTGGGTCAGAGCACAGGATCACCCATCAACAGTTGCAGTAAAGCCAAAATACAACGCCACAGACAAAGTGAAGAGAATATTAGACAATAACACGGTTGTGTTAACAAAAACAGGGAATCCGAGAAATAGAGCAACTGAAGCCAATTCCTAGCTAATTCAAAACCAGAAACCGGATTATGGCCAATGAACCAAGTACCATGCTCCCCTATCGTAGAATGGCCACTATATGCGGGGGAGTTATCTTAAGAAGAACAACCTCAGAGCTTTGGGCAGGTAGGGCTCTGAAGACCTTGGAGTACGCCAAGAGAAGATACCTGTCAGCAGAATGCGAAATGATCAAGTTGATTAAAGCTGCAAAACAGCTGTGAAGTCAACATGGAACCTACTGGCCTACCCATTTGGTGGGAAGGACCAGGAAAAGTTAAGCCCCTCTAACCTGAGGTGAAGAAAAAAGACCGAGCCCCTCAAAACTTGAGGTGAAGAAAAAAGACTAAGCCCCTCAAACCTGAGGCGAAGAAAAAAAAATAATAAAATGAAACTGTGAGCCCCTCAAACTTGAGGCGAAGAAACAAAAAGAGATGAAAAGATAAGCCCCTCAGAGCTGAGGTGAAAAGAAAGAAGATGTACGGGAGTTGCAACTAAAACCCGTAAAAGTAATGGATGCTTTTATTTGTGGTTTTACCAAGAGTAATGATCCTCACACTATGGAAATTGAGTGAGAGAGGCCCAGAAGATTGTACCTGTGAATGGGAGGGGACTATGGTAAAGTACTGTGTAAATTGTCAAACGAGGCACAAAGGGTAGACACGCCCATAAGACCTGACTCCACCCAGTGGATTAAAGTCTCAGTACAGATGATCGTGGCTCCACACAAGGGAGTGTATTCGGTGGGAGCTACAATACAGCTGATCAAAGACAATAAAGAAGACACAGAAAAGTCCCAACCCAAGTAAAACAGAGAAAAAGCAAAGTGTGCTGAACGCTTGGGCCAGCAAGACATTTCTGAGGGAATGGAAGCACATGAACAAGGAAATGGACAACTAAAAACTGAACGACGGGGCGCTAGAATCATCAAAGGATCTCATCGCAGAAGGAAAGGTAGAGAATTATTAGATCAAATCGTGAGGTGTCCAAATTATATCTGGAAAGGGAGAGATAATATAAAATCTGCAAAAATCATCGAAACATGCTGGTCCTGGGACAGAGACCCGCTTTACAATGACTCAGACTCAGAGGACGAGGCACCCACTTATGTGTGGAATTTGCTGATTCAACGATCCAGGAGAGGACCGTATCAACCAGCTCTAATTGTACGGAAAGAACTAGTAAAATTAGACCGTCCCAGAAAAGATTACACCCTGAACTTTAACAGAACTAAAAATTACTACTGCTCATGTATAATGTTCTACAGGAGCAAAGACCTAACTAAAGGGTCTCTTAGGGGTATCACTGACTACGCAGTAACAAAAGACTCATGGAGAAGGCCATACAACCCCAGCCCAATGGGGACACCATGGATCTTCAATGTTGTCTATTTAAAAGTACTCGGAAAGCAATTCAAAATCAGATGGGGCCATAATTACAGAGAGCCACATCAAACACATTTCTGCGAGATCTCCATAGGGGAGTTGGAGGTTTGGACAACAAGCCGAGCTATGAAAATAAGCATCTACAACCGGGAAACTAACCCAAACAAAATAGTGGTTGAAAACACTGAGCTGCCCCTACGAATGCTGTGTGATCGAGTCTGCACACCCATCAACGATTGGGAAGAAGTACCCAGTACGAATGGCTTACAGGACGACTGTATCGTACAGAGGACACCCACTTGTCAGTACGGTAACAGCGTTGGAAGAATGGGGTGAACACTATGTGCAATATGGAAGAAAATCCAGGGAAATGTTCAGACAGAGACTGTGGGAGGCGGAGGAACAGCGCCGAAGAGGTGAGGACCCATCTGACGAACCTTTTTGTGGGCTGCAAGGCCCCCAGCTTGAACCTGCATGTTGGGGGGTCTATCAATGGAAGTGGGTGTGGAGAGGGTTGAGACCAGAATTGCCACACCCATCTCCTCTCTGCGTGGAACTGTACAAAGGACGTGTGAAAGGAAAAGAGGGCCAAGTCCCAGTGTGAGTCAAATGCGACCACATTGGGCCCGAAAATACTAGCCCTAAAGATAGCAAAAAGCATAGTATGGTTCGACAAACCCAAAATTGACATCTCTATATGGGAAAACTGCACCAAGAACTATTTCTACACAAACACTAAAAATACCAGAAAGTCTCATTTGGATGAACCTCAAGAAGAATATCACCCTAAGCCTTGTCCTCCAACCTCACCATGGATATTTAATGTGGTCTACATGACGATAAAAGGAATAAGTATCAAATTGAAATGGGGACCCAAACCCCAACAGAAATGGCACCTGGAAGGACCCCAGCCTGAACCTACCGAATGGCTGGTGATTCGGTGGAAGTGGGTATGGTAAAGATTGCAACCTGGATGGCCACACCCCTCTCCACTATATCTGGAGCTCCTCAAAGATCGAGTGACCACAACTCACAGGCGCTCGAAGAGGGAGCCCAGAGCTAAAAGAAGCAAAGTCTTTGAAAAGAAACTCTCTCAACATGACAAGCCTGGAAAGTAGACTAAGTCGAGATGATTCAAACAGCGATGCAGATCCACACATCAATGAAGAAGATCCACACATCTATGAAGATGCATCACAAATCTATGAAGATATGGCGACCCCTGACCGACCTAAGGACTGTTTAAGGATTATGAGAATGGATAAAGCAACTTGTCTACGAACCCTGCTGCGGGGATTCGTAGTGTTAATAGGCTTAGTTATGTTGTTGGTTATTTTGTATCAAGCCGGAATCAGACCATGGAGCCTAACGCATGTAAAAGTCTCCCATGGGAGATCCAAATATGCAAACATGACCTGCTGGGACACCACGCAAAGAGACATCTTCGTGCCATGGGACCGAAATGAAACTGTTGAAAATCTTACCAAGACCTGGGAAAGAGTAAGACTAGCAGGCTATCCAGCTTGGATGTACCGGCTGGGAAACACCCCTGAATGGGTGTCAGCAGTAGAGGCTGAGAACCTAACGGGGCCAGACAAACCCCACTTCAAGGTAATCAATCTACTGATTTTGCCTGAAGGAATTGTGACCTGGATAATGCTCCTGCATCACAAAATAAAAAAGACAACGAGATGTAACTGGATTCATCTGGACAAAGAAACCCCTGAATGGCACTGTGATTGGGGCTGTAGACCACTAATGGGATTATGCCACCAAGGATATTGGGAGGCTGAAGTGATTTATCCTGCCCCACCGAAGGATGACAGCTGCCAAGCCATACTCCCTCGTTGGGAATTTTGGGGTAATATTCATCTGGACTGTGACAAAGTCCCTCCTTTCATCAGAAGAAACCGGACTGGAGAACATCAAAACCTAACCAAAAGTCAAGACTGTCCACACCGTAAAACACAAGACGGTGCCAGAATCAACGCTACTGAGCAAAGTCCCAAAGTACGACCCAGGAGGTTTGATTCCGAAAGCAGAAAGAAATTGATCATTTTAGCCAACACCGCTTAAAAACCCCACCTGCTCATGCTAGTATATAGAATTTAGTTTACTTATTTACTTCTTTACTTATTTTCTTATTTACTTATTTCACTTATTTACTTATTTACAATGTCCTGATACAACCGGCCCAGCTAAGCCGGAAGAACCTGACAACGCTATCCCAGTCAGTTCAGCAGTTGCTGATCCCATTGACTCAGAGTCTGACTTGACTCATGAAGACCCAAGGCCAACACCACCGCATTAGCAGGTGATGGATGAAAATGCTCCCTACTCGCCTGAAGGATGTCTCAAGCCAGTGGGAATGTTGCTCCTGATGCTCAATCAACAAGGGAGAACGAAGAATCATTGACCACTACAGGATCTCCGGAGATGACCTGAGGAGATGACCTAAGGAGATGACCTCACCTCAGCCGGGCGACACACGTGGAACCGACCAGGATGACTACACCATGATGGATGTTGAGAAGAAGCGAACAGCAGTCCAGGGTCCAGAGGCACCAAGGATCCTGCGCGACCAGTCGACGACATCTCGGGGTCCCAGATGGCGAGGACAAGGATCCTACGCGACCAGTCGACGACATCTCGGGGTCCCAGATGGCGGGGACACAGATGACGATGAGTATTAACATGGGACTTGTTCGAGAAGTACAGCCTGTTTTCAAGCAGGGGATGTCAAAATATGCAGGACTTTTATATTGAAAACAGACTGTGGCGCTTAAGCAAACCATTTTACAAAACGCATACATCACAGAGCCACGGGCTGAAAGCCTCAATTGGGGCGTGCTCACCCTGGCCTGCTCAGAGCAGGGTGTAATAACACACCGTCAGTAACCCTAGATTAGTTTAATTTATATGGCATTTTAAACTCATAAGCAGAAAAACATGATGTATGTTTTTTACTTTTTATATGCTTTGTCTGTATTTTGGTAAACCATCTTTGTGTTATTGCATGGCATTTTTGGTTAACCCTGTGCGATAAGGAATGGGATTGAGTCAGGCCTTACATGCACACACTAAGCGGAAGGGCCAGGGCCTCTGAAGAGCAGCAGGTCTCTCTCTCTGAGAAAGTGTGGGTCGGAACTAGATAGGAAGCTGCAGGGAGTTTTGTTGCAGAGAGCTTGGGCGGCTTATCAAGAAGAAAGAAAATAGTTTTAGAGTATTTAAAAAGTAGTGAATCTATCATCTCACACCAATAACAGAACAGAACATGTAAAACTGCATGTTCTGCAGAAAGTTTGACTTGCAAAGATGCAAGGAGAGTTTGGTTACAGAGAGAGACCTTTAAACTAGTTAGTTTTGGTGTTTTGACAGAGGCAGAGCATGGAGCAGGCCTCACATTTACATACACACGCATAGCAAGATGCACAAACACACACAGCCTCTAGCAAGAGCACACACACACACACACACAGAGGCATGCCGTCATGCACTCAAGCAGGTCTGCTTGGAGCAGAGAAATATAGGTCAGATGAGATAAGAACGTGCACACTTTTGCCAGAGCAGGGGAGAAAACTACAAGAACAGAGCAAGGTTGATTCAAAGCCTGTCAAAAAGGGCAAGAAAGAGTTTTTTAAGCATTTACAACAAAGGAAAGCAGACATGCAATGATTATGTGAAATGTGTATCATATAGTTAACTGAAGATATATGATTACAGTATGTATTGTGAGTAAAATGTATGTTATTCTATGTTTTCTTTTAAGATTCGCAGCGCGCTAAAAGGTGTTCTTCCACAGATGTAGGTGAAAGTTGAGAGATCTGGGTGAAAGTTTAAACCTGTCTGACCAGACTCTCGTGTGAAGGGAGGGTGAGAGCTAAGGAGAAAATTATTATGTCATTGCTTTGCTGAGAGCTGAACAGCTGTCTGAAGTCATGATCTCACCAGCTACTAAATAAGGATTTAGGAAATCATGTCACCAAACTCTGTCCAGGGGGCTGGGACGAGGTGTAAAACGTTACCTCATCATTGACCAATAGAATGACAGGAAAATGACATGGTTGTCTAGAATAGTGGGGGTCAAACCCTTTTCTTGACTATAAATAAGGCTGGTGAACAGAGCTGAGGGGCTGAAGATTTTTTGAAGACCATTTGGATATTACTGGACAAAGACGGACGCTCTGGAACTACAAAGAAGATAGAGTATTCTAAAAAGACTCTCCTTGGACAAAAAAAGGAGATATTTTTGCTTCAGCCTGGATCCCTTGCTATTCTTCTTCAAAATTGGATTAATTGCAGAGCTGGAATATAGCCTCAAATCTTGATTCAGGATTGAGGTATTTTTTCCTTACCTTTGGTAAATAGCCCCTGTGGAATTACCTCAGCAGAAGGTAAGGAAATATTCCCATTCTTGTCCAGAGCATTAAAATTATATTAAATTTAGTATAAACAAGCAACAAGACTGCTACTACCTGAAGACAGAAAATCGGTTACAAGGATAACTTTGTTGATGAAAAATTAAAGTGATTTTGGGAGAAGCTCTGTGCACTGACGGAGCACCGCAAGTCTGTTTATGTTAGTGGAACACGGTGTACTTTTATCTCCGCTCTGCTGTTGAGGGCCTCACGGCAGCTCGACTGAGCAATGATGGATTAAAAGCCGCTCTTTTGTGGAATACTATTTTTCCTGATCTAAAAATATTTTAGTGGAACAAAACAACATCTTTTGATAAGATCCAACAATAATTATGGAATACAATTGGCTGAAGTTGCTGAAGTCATGAAGAATTAGTTGAATTTGCTGGATACTTTAAGAAGATTGGATTAATTCAAAAAGAGTTTACTCCAGGACAAAAGAAGTGTTTTTGCGGCATCGGGATCTGCTCTGACGGGTCTTGGCTTATCAGCTTGTTTAAGCTAAGGGAACACCGCTTCTGACGCCCTGGTTGTCAGTACCGCAGAGCAGATGATGGAAGACCTTGAGGAATTATATTGTGGAAAGAAGACTTGGATCAATGCCTGCATTCGGAGAGCTGATTGATTTTAAATCTGGAAAAGTTTAAAGAGAAGTTTTGTGCGTCGAGAGATCAGACTGCAGCAAGCTGAATGTTTGGGAAAATTGGGAAGATAAGAAGAACACAGTGTCCCTGTTCATCTTCTAACTGCTGTTAAAGGCCTCTCGTAATGGATTTTTAACTAATTTTTCCAGGAATTACCACATTATCTAATGGATTAAAATTGTCTATTTCTGGATTACCATTTTTCTGAATGGATTTAACAAATTTGTGGAACAAACAAATTCTCTTTGATTTAATTCAACTATTAATTAAGTTACTGTTTTGGGTCATCCGAGACCGACCCCAGAGCGGGGACCTGCCAGCTAGAAGCTGACTGACCTTGGATGGAAAGCCAGGAGAACACGATGTTCTAATTTTAGCCTCAGGCCTGCTTTGAAGGCCTTGTTCACCAGCATCGCAGAACAACTGAATGGATTACAATATCTTTGAATGGATAACACTTTTGAGGAATAATTGATTTTGCCTAGGAGGATTACCAGATTTTTTAGCCCTGAACAGTTTTGATGGATTACAACTGGGATTTTTAACATAACAGAATTACCTGGAGGTTTTTCTGTGGGATTAAAAAAAACAAAGAAGATTTCTTCAGTCTGCTGGAGTGGATAAAAGCTGCTTTTGCCGAGTGCAAGACCATCCAGCCTTGGAAAAACTGCTTGTTTGGAGCTAAGGAAACACCGCTACGAGAGTTTTGTTCATCAACACCGTACAACAGGTCTTGAATGGATTAAAGCCTGAATTACAAATTCTTCCTTTCTGATGGGATTAAAACACAAGACTACTTGGGTGGATTATTAAACAAGCTCTTCCTGGTGGGATTAAACAAAGATTTGTCCAGTCGGCTGGAGTGCAGACTTCTGATTGGAGTACAACAGCATCACCTGGAGGTTTTTCTGTAGAAAAACAACCAGATTTCCGGATGGGATTATAAAACAAGTTTTTCTGGTGAAAATAAAAACACAAGTTGGAACACACCAAGATTACCTGGATGGATTGAATATATTTAATTGGAATCAGATTATTGTAGAATAAACCAACATTTTAGAAGATTATACAAATTATTGATTGAAGTACAACTCAATTCAATTACAAGAAACACCTTAAACCCAGCGAGTGGAAGACATCTTTTGGTGAGCTGTGAATCATTTAATTCTCTTAAATGCAAATCATGTAACCTGATTAAATCTTTTTCTGTAGTAAGTAGTGCTTATGCTGTTACCCCTTGCAACTATTAAATATTAAAGAAACATAAAACGTACAAATTTGGATTTTTCATTTGACTCACCTTGATATTAAATGATGGGAAACTTGGTTCAAAGATAACAACAATATGACTGGAGGTATTTGAATGGTTTTATTAGCCAAAAAGAGTAAAACAATATCCTGGAACCTTATTTTCCTAGGTTCTAAAACTAACCAGACGGATAACAATTACTATCTACTAGAGGTAATCTGTCGTTAATGCGTGTTTCTCCGTTAGATACGATCTGACTCCATTCTGCTAAGTCGGGCTTTCGGCGGAGTGAAACAGGATATGACATGCAGATTCGAAGACAGTAACAGTCTGGTTGAATTACCTCGTCTCAGCCTTAATCCTAACTGATCTGGAGACATATCGGGTAATACTCGTGTGTAAGTATAAAAGTTAAAAGGACCCGTTACTGGGTAGGCTGGAGTGAGGAATTGTTGCAAGGTCCTGCGGCTAACCTCACTCACGTAGAATTGACAAATTATATCAACGACGTCACACAGGTGTGACCGGATAAGCAATCAAAAGGCTACTTAGCCTAGCATTATCCGTTAATTCAGTCCTTCTTTCTTCTCGCGCATGGTTCAATCCAAGGCTTCAGACCTTTGGATCTTTTCGCTACCGTTGCTGGAGGTCCGATAGTTTGTTAGCTGGAGCAGCGTGCTCCCCTTTGTGGGCCGCAATGGTTTAACCTTGCGGCCATTTCATTGGGGGCAGTCATAGCCTTGACTGTGTTCAACTCTGGTGAGTAGTTTTCTACTTATTTTGCTGGAGTTCGTGCGGCGGCTTCGCCCAGCAAGAGACTACTGTGTGGATTTATATGTAAGTAGTCTTATGCTACCTTGAAGCTTCAAAGTGTGTGAGTTTCAACTGTAACTTTTTGACCAGCTCCGTCCGCTCCCTGGGTTTTTTTCTGGTAGGATTCAACATCTACCGTACGTAGTCGATTTGTTTGGTTTACGCAGTCAGCTGTGTTCTGACCTCTTTTAGTTTGGCCTTGTTTTTTACCTTGGTGAAAGTTGGCTTTGTGCACCCTCTCCCAAACATTTTCGTCACCAATCTTGAATGGTTGGGTTAAGCTACTAGTGCTTGCTTTTAGTTCTGCCTTGTGTTTTTCCTTGGTGACGGTTAACATTGTGTACCCTCTCCCGAGCGGTTTTCATTACGTTAGCGGGGCTAGCCGCTCTCGGTTTGGCCTTGTTTTATATCTCTGAGGCTTGTGTCTCTCATCTATTGTTTACCAGCACCAGTCTTCTCTGGTATCGTACGCTTCGGCTGTGCTAGACTTTCTAGCTCGAACTTTGAATTAATTGGTGAAGGTGTATGTTCACGCGTCCTCTCTCCCAATCATTCTCGCCTGTGTCATAATCGGCTAAGCTAGGCTTATTAGCTCTGACCTTGATTTAATTGGTGAAGGTGTGTGTTCGCGTAACCCCTCTCCCAAGTCTCCCTCCCGCTGGAATCATAATCAGCTGAGCTAGGGTTACTAGCTTTGGCCTTGATTTTTTTACTGGTGGTGTTGTGCATTTTGCCCCACTCTCCTAAATCATTCCCACCCGCATCATAATCAGCTGAGGTAGGCTTACTAGCTCTGACCTTGATTTAAAGCTGCTATATGTAACTTTTCTAACAATATATTTTTAACATATTTCTTCACTCTGTCACTAGATTGATGTTAGAGAGGTAATCTCTGAAAAAAACTAAAAAAAAATATTGTCCCCTTGCTTCTCCAGGTGGTAAATAAGCATTTCTAAAAAGAAAAAGTGACCCGCCATTTTCCAGCCAATAAAAACAAAGTTTGTAACCAGCCAATAAAAACCGAGCTTGAATTCGAATCAGCCAATAAAAACAGAGCTTGAATTTGAATTTTAACAGACCACAAGGGGGCAGTGCCATATATGGCTCTGAGGGGGAGGGATCAGAATGCTTTGCTTGTTGAAATTTTTTCTAAGTGCTGATGTTCTACAGAAACTGCAGACTCCACCTTTAACTGGTGAAGGTGTGCATCTCCCGCCCCTCTCCCAGATCATTCCCACCGCAGTGTTGTTTTTGTTGACGTAACGTTAACGTAAATTTTTCGTCAACGCCCCCTTTTTTCATGACAATAATGAGACAGTAACTAAATAAGCATTGCTCTTTAATGATTAAAACGTGATGAAATGTGTGAGTTTTCGTTGACGAGACGAGACTGAACGAAAATGTTAGTCGGTGGTCCGTCAATAATTTATATTTCTGCCCATAATTATATTCTGTGTCGGAAAGTCAGCTGTTTGGTCACGCCCACCACTGCGGTGTTGATGCAGCACGGCCACGCGCTGCGCGCTCACCTGTGACTTCCTCTTCAAACTGGACCATGGAAGATGCTGCAGCATGTTGCACGAAGGGGCTCGGTCGGTGGCCGCAAGCCCAGAAAGGATTTATGGACTTATTTTGTATTTAACCCAACTGTGAGAGAAGAGAAGAACCGAATGTATGTATTTTTTTTATATAAATCCTGTCCTTGTTTGCGCACGTGGATGCTAACTTTGTGCTATGTTTGTGCTAATCTAACGTTGGCTATTGTCACGTGTAACATGCAAAGGGATGCTAAAAAACATGCAGGGATGTGTGGTTGTGCTGATAGGAGCTGTGTAAAGTCACAGCTGCTGATAGGTTGTGTTTGAGTGAGTGAATATCAAACCTGTTGCTGTTACCTCTCATGTCTGTTGGGTCTGCATCCTTTTTAGCTAAACAAACACTACATTACATTGCATTACATTTTAAAATGAGACAACCTATTACAACCTAAAGACCAGATACAGACTTATTCATTTTAGAGTTCAAAACTTCCAGTGGCATGTTTCATACTTTAAAGAGGAACTAAACCCAAAATTAACTTTTTTTAGCTGATAAACTCCCTAGAATGTGTTTAAAATGTTATCTAGCATGGCTGTGTTTATTTTCACATAATTGTGCGTATCTGTGTAAATAGGCAATATTTGGTCTAAAACCATGTTTACGGTAGTTCTATGGGTTGAACTGGTGACTTACACCTTAATTTTCTTATTTGTCCAAACGCTCATGTGTGACATGTCTGCTCATGTGGGACCTCACAAAGGTGGTTCAAGCAGAGCCAATCCCCTGCAGAGATGAGAAGGTCCTGCAGCAGTTCATACATTAGTGCCACATTTCACTCCTGAAAAGCGGTTTCTTTTTCTTTCTTTTTTTTCTTTTTTTTAAGCCTTTGGTTTTGGATGGAATGGGTGGAATAGATAAATACATCTACATGTTTATCCTTTGTTGTTGCTTGGTGTATGTTGTTGGCTAGAGGTTTAATTTGTTTTAGGTTGTTGCTGGCCTGGTAGACAGAAATTCCTTCCAGTGAAGAGATCACTGGGGGAGGGATGTTGTCTATGTGAGCACAAACAAAGAGCTAGGGCCCCAGGGTTTGTTCTTATCAGCATTTGCATGTACATGGGAGTCGGGACAGGGGGGGGGCACACAAAATTCCTCAAACTGTCTGTCATTTGACAGTTTCTGGTAGAAGAAAGATTTCTCCTTCTTCTGTTCTGGGCGTGCTGGTTTTAAAACAAATTAATTTGTAAAGACTAATATGTTTTCTTTTTTTTTTAAGACTAAAACTAGACTTAAAATTTTTAAGTTTTTGTCGATTAAAACTGGACGAAAACCATTACATATAGAAATGACTACAACTAACTAAAACTAAGAAGTATTTTAGTCTAAAAGACTAAGACGAAAACTAATATCAAAATGGCTGTCAAAAACAACACTGTCCCACCAGCCTCTTAACACTAACATTGTGCCTCGGAGCATTGGATCGAACTAGGATTCTAGTTCTGACCTTGCTCATCTTTTTTAGTTGGTAAGGGAACGTTGCTGTCCCCTCTCCCAATTTTCCTTTCCTTCTAAGTAGGAGCATGGATGGCTCCCTGTGCTACATGGGTTGCGGGGCCGTACTCCAGTCAGATAATGGTCATGACCTGTGCCCTGCCTGCCTTGGGCATGACCACCTATTGGAGGCCCTGTCAGAAAACCCCTGTATGAATTGCAGCTTCATGCCTCGTGCCATGAGGGTGACTCGGCTAGCCCAGTTTTGCCCTGAAATTGGCGATGACCTCCCACGTTCTGGACAGGAGGCCCCACTTAGGCGCTCGCAGCGCAAGGCTGAGGCCACAACTTCTGCGGCCCTATCTGGGAAGAGGCGAGCTAAGTCTAGCCAAGGTCTCTCCATGAGAGTGGAGCAACTGTCTGCTGAGTTGGCGGAAATGAAATCTCTTTTGTAGGCATGCCAAACGGGGGCCACGCCAGGGGCAGTGGTAAGACTTTCCTCCCCACCCATGCCTGAGCTAGCCGTGGAGGAGGACATGTTGTCCTTGGCTGTCTCTGCCTCTCAATTTCTAGGTGAGGACAACAACCAGTCATCTAATCAGTGAACTGGTTCGCTGTCTTTGTCCCGGATAGTGGGTCAGGTGACGACTCGATGCGAGACGTCATGCGAATGGCTTTGAGACAGCTGCAGCTGGACATCCCGCAACCAAAGGAGGCCACTCCTGGAAGTGACTTCTTCAGGCGTGGACAGGCCCCTATTCCCTTTTCTATCCCTCCATCAGAGGAGTACCTGAGGAAATTACACGGTTTTTGGCGGGACCCAAAGTTGTTTGCGCACCTCTCGGCAGATGGTTGAACACTGGCGGCCATGCATGAGCCAGATGCGGTGGGCTTGGATTGCATGCCGGCGATCGAACCTGCTATCGCCTCGCACATCGTCTCACCAGAGGAAACTCTGTATAGGGAGGTCCGGTGTTCGTGACCTCCGTGTCGTATCACGGATGAGTTCCTTTGCAGGGCTTATCAAGCCGGAGTGCATGCTGGCCGCCTCTGCAATTCTATGGTCCACCTTCTGCTTGCCCTTTCCACGTCTGAATAATGCATAAATAAGTTGTTCTCTGATGCAGTCTGAAATGTCCAGATATTGTGTGTAATTTTGAGGGAAAAACTTCCCTTATATCTGTATACTGTATAATGTTGTCACACTTCCAGGGAGCTGGGAGATAAAGGTTAAACTGTGCTGCTGACCTTATCATCACAGGCAAACTATGTTATTGATATCATCCTCTCCAGAGTTCTGTTCTAGCTGTTGATTAGAGGTGAGGGGGAGATACTGAGATAATGTCCAGTTCCTGTTGAAACTGGGTGATTACCTGGGGGCAAGGTTTGGCCCACCTTGCTCGCATGCAGTCCTTATCTAAAAGGAGAATAAAAGAAGACAGCCTGAAACACGAAGTCAGAGTTTGCCATGGGATGAGTAATCGCCCAGTTTGTTTTGACGCCCACTCTACCTTTGGGATTGAAAGACTCTCCAATCCACCCTTGTGTCAACGGTAAGAGTTTTGTTGTATTTTTAAGTGTCAATCAATGTGTGAAGTTTGAGATGTAAGTGTGTTGCTTATGCTTGCTTGCTGTAATTTTCTGTGGTGGATTAAAGGAGACATTTATTCTAGCAGAAAACAGTTTCCTGTATGAAGTCTTATGCTTACGCTTGTTGTAATCTTTTGTGACGGAATAAAAGAGATATTTATTCTAGCAGAAAACATTTCCCTGTGTGAAGTCTTTTGAGTTGTGATTTCTTTTGAAGATTTGCCGATCTCTCGATCCTGTATAAATATTTATAAATAAAAATTCATAAAATATTTATAAATAATATTTCATAAAACATTTTTTGGCGTTGTCGGCAGGATACAAAGAGAGACTGCATAATGTTCAAAAGAATGTTCAAAAGAAAATCAGCGAAGGGAGATGAGAAACAGGAAAAGAATGAAACAGTACCGGGATCGGAAATACCTTGTTATCAGTCTATAGTGTTGTGCTTGAGGGATGGAGCGGGACGCTCCGAGCATTGGGAAGGGTCTCTGCGAGACGGAGACCCTGAAACTTTGTTAGAAGTTCTACGATCAGTAGACGTGAAAAAGAAAACACCTGTAGAAAGGCTGTAACGACGTTTGTGGGTCTGTGCTGTTGCCTGGAAACAGTAGAATGAAATAAATCAACAGAGTCAAACAGAAGCTTTGAAACAGAAAAAGGCACTAGAAGAAGCTGAGCTGGCCTCTTCATTACAATGTCAGCATGTGCAGTTGTTAACTACACAGCTAGAAAACATGGCTCAGATTGCTGAGGGAGCAATAGCTCAGGTGTCCATGTTAAAAAGAGAAAAAAAAAAAGGAAAAAGAAATGATATGTGTCCCCTAAAAGAGTACAGGCTTTTGTTGCTGGGTTAGGAGCGGGATGGAATCCCTCCAGCTGAGACGGAAATATTTCGGGAGATAATGTAAGTGATGATGATTATATCTGGAAAGAAGGAGAGTCTACTAATTCTCCATTACGCTCCTCATCCCGCAGTAAAAGTATAAAACCAGTGCAACGGAGGAGGCAAGAACAGATAGTGTGACCAGATGTCTTACAAGCAAGAGTAGGCGCAGATGGTCAACCTGTTTATGAGAATGGTGTACAAGTTATGGATGCTGGTCCACAAAATCAACCGTAGCCTGAACTGAGAATGATAACTGAGGATTACACTCAGGAAGAAGTAGCTTACTTGTCCAAGAGGCTCCATCAGCAGCCAGGAGAACATACAGATGTGTGGTTGTCAAGATTAATTGAGGAAGGAGGAGGAAAGGTGGAAATAGATGTGGGGGATGGGATGTCTTTTGCTGGGTTGTCCACAGAAGCTACAGTGAATGTTAATTTCCGCCGAGAAGTGAGATAATTAGGGAATTATTCTAGATCTCTATTTGATGTTTAGGCTGAAGTTGTTCGCCAGTTTTATCCAGCTCTCACTGACTGGCCATAGATAACATGACAGTGGGTCACTCTTTGGGAATGTGTACAAATATTGGTTTGATTGTGTGTGAGGGATGCTTTAACTGTCGCTGCTGTGGATCAGTATCAACTGCTACCTATTCCGAAGGCTGTGAGGGATCAACTGATAAGAACAGCCCTTGTACACTATCGCTCCGCAATGTTGATGGTGATGTTGGGGGCATCTGATGTTGCTATGTCTGAAATTTGTAGTCGAATCATGGATTTAGGAACACTGGGAGACTGGGGAACAGGAACAGTAGAAAAACAGGAGTATGGTTCTTAACATGTGGGTCGTGGGCCAAAAAGGGACGGTCGAATTAATGCACAAGGACCTACTTGCTCTGCTTTATGGAGAGCTCTGATACAGTCTGGAGTTCTACCATCAGAAATATATGGGTTGCCCACAGAGGAGTTGAGAAGAAGATGTCAGAAAAAAGGATTAAAGGTCCAGTGTGCCAGACTTGATGTGGAACATTTGACTCAAGCATTAAGAGATGTGTTTCAAACTTATGTTGTTCCTTCTGCACCTTTGTGTGAACCTGAACAAATGGTCAGGAATAAAAATAAGACCACCAGAGTGGCGAAGGTCTCCTCTGACTCTGAGTCTTCAGAGGACAATGAAGCAGTGAGAGTATGAGTTGTGAAGCAGAAAAAGAGAAAAGGAAAGGAGAAAAACAGAAAGTCACATCTGTACCCTGATCTGACAGACCTGCTAGAATTTGAATAGGAGGCCGAGCCCCACAAATTCGGACCAATAATTGGTCAATAGATGACATCAGACCACATGTTGAATTAGAAATTTATTGGAAAAACACGAATGTACAAAAAGTAGTGGCCCTTGCAGATACCAGGGCAGAGGCTACACTTATTCATGGTAACCCAAACAACTTTAAAGGGCCTGTGGTCCCAGTTTCAAGCTTGGGAGGAAATATGATTTTTGGAAAAGCGATAACAATGCCTTTAAAAATTGTAAACATGCCCATTAAATTTTTTAAAGGGGACCACACATGCAAAATTCACTTTTTAATGTTTTTTTATTCAACTTTGGGTATGTACTTCATAAAAAAACAGTCCTAAGGCCAAAGAAATGCACCCAGTGGTTTATTTACTCTAAGTAGATTTATTTGTCTGTGATAGAAACGCTTCGTTTCTCACTTCCTGCGGTTTGTGACATCACAAACCGCAGCCACAACCCACACCAAACCTGAGTCCAGCCCCTCACCTAGCAACACCTGGTGCGGCTCAACCCACTTCAGTATAAAAGACGTCACGGTTGCCGAGCAGTTTAGGAGCTGACCCGGCGGTCATTTATGTATTTATTCATTTATTTAGCCCCCAGGGGGCTAGGGGCTTGCCCTGCTCCAGCCACGCAGCACATCTTGAGTAAAACCAGAATGTTTTATTACCTTGTTTGAACTCTGTCTCGTTGAAACTGTGCACACACACACTCTCGCGGGGCGACAGTCTGAAACGTACAAGCACCACTGATAGATATACTTTTCAGATTAGCAATTTATTTATTTTAAGAATACTTTTCACTTCATCAAAATCTAATCAAAACTCCAGCGTTCTAAAAGTAGGTGGTTGTATTTGTTTCTTATACGATGAAGGACTGCTTTTGCTCAACTGCCAGGTTGGTCTGGGAGATAAAGAGCTGGTTTGGCACCCAAAGGACCGGGGTTTGTTTCCCGGCCACGGCATCTTTTTTTTTTTCAAGCCTTTTGTTTCGGAGAGATCGGGATGAGACTAGATATATACATCTACATAATAATACTTCATAATTGTTATTTTTACATTTTAGTTCAATTTTTAGTGTATTAGCGATCGCTCCCAACGCGTATCCGGCAGAAATAAAATGAGCAGACCGCAGGCGAAGGGACCATCTACGGTTGGGAGCTGCTGGGAGCTGCTCGCTTTTGTGGACCGTGTGGGTCAGGTCAGAGGTTGCCTCATACGGATAAATTAACTGGAAACACTCAGTGAACTTTGTGTGTGTCTGGCTTGGATGTGCAACCGCAGATCGAAGCGCCACATGCAACTAGTGGAGCTACGCGGGCTGTTTGTTGCCGAAGGAGGAGGAAGAGCTATTTTTAGCCTCGGATTCGGAAGGGCTAATGATAAAAGGAGCAGCTAATGGCGGCGCGCACAGACAGCTTTCGGTAAGTTATCTTAAGCTAGCACTAACAGTAAGTCAAATGAGTAATAAAAAAGAGCTAATTTTAAAACAACAACAGATTAGAGATACTGGCTGTTACAGAGGGCGGAGTTAATGTAAACAGAGTTTTGACGGGCGTGGACTTCAGAGCTCATTATCATAAACCGGTCGTTTAGAACGGAAGTTAGAAATGGCAGAATTAAAAAGGGTATAATTTATTATCTAAGAATTATTTTGTGTATTAAATTGAATGAACAAGGTCTGGATAGCACACAGACATACCATAAAAAATTTAAAAAACCATCTGAGGTCCCCTTTAAGTTTTAGTAACTCTAATTAAAGAATGGATATTGAGCATGGATTTATTGGCAGGTATGACACTCCATTTAAAACAGGGACGTTTTGAGTTTGGGGTAGAGAGGCCCCTACAGGTCAAATCAGTTTTTAGTAGGAAAAGTAAGGATGAAACCTTTTATCTAAGGGAAAACTAATCATTGTCATTCTGTTTGTCAAATCATTGTGTTTCTTCACAGCTTGATATTTCCTTGNGAGGGGGGGGGCTAAGGGGGCTTGAGCACCTGCCCCTTTTGCTCCTTGCCCCCAAGTGCCCTTTTGGTCAATTTTTTTTTATTTTTTTTAAATTTCCTATTCTAAGCCCTCCTCTGACACATAATAACATGTACTAAAATTATTTATTTTATTATTATTATTTTTGTATTTTGCCAGAAAAACAACATAATAAGCCCTCCGGTCACGTACCAACACTACATTCCCCACAATGCAACAGTAGTAGTAGGGGTGGGGCCAATCCGATCCGGAGTCGTGTCTCATGAACCCAGAGAAATAATGCTACGCATAGACATCAAGACCTGCCTCAAATTCAGGAAATCCCTTTCAGTTTACAGCCAGCTACAGCGTGTGGATTGAGTGAGTAGCACTTTAGCTAACAGCTAGCCAACTTTTCATCGTAACATGTCCACTGTGTGGATGTATTTTGCACTAAACACAGCAAGACAGCAATGTGCAATGTCTGTAGAGCCATAGTGCTACATTAAACCTTGGTCAAGGTAGTTTTACATTGGACATTTGTGCTCTCGGGCTTCAGCGGGACGCCACTCTCGCTGAACTGAAATAGGGAGACCGACCGCGGCCAGCTGCGTCCAGTCCGACCCGCTGTCTGACAGTCTCATAGGAGGGACAGGCTGAGAGCGGCTGACCGAAATCAGAACGCCCGCCCCGGATTGAACAATAAAAACACACTGCTGAAGCCATGGAGCTAAAATGTTCACCGATAAGTTGTTAAACTTCATCATAATTAATGACCAACAGCTATCAGCTGTAGAAAATGAAGGATTTTGCAACTTGATACTTGCAGCCAACAATCATAAAAAAGCATATTAATTAAAAATCACAAGAAAACTGTGTTAAAAAAAACATAAACAGCTACATTATAAAACAATGTAAAATACTAAAATCAGGAACATGTCTGTGTTGATTTATACCAAGAACTTAGCAGATGTAAAGCTATTTAATATTTTATTTAATCAATTTATTCATTCATTTAAAAGAAGTAGTAAGACAGAGTACATGTGTGTGAATCAGAGGGAGGCCAGTGGAACAGTGGGGCTACAAGGAGCAGAGGTCACAAAGGTGCATGACTTCAAGTACTTGGGGTCCATTGTCCAGGAAAATGGGAAATGTGGTAAAGAAGTGGAAAAAGAGAGTCCAGGCAGAATGGAGTGTATGGAGAAAAGTTTCAGGAGTGATTTGTGACAAAAAGGTGTCAGCAAAGGTCAAAGGAAAAGTTTACAAGACAGTGGTGAGACCAGCTATATTGTATGGTCTGGAGACGGTGTCATTGACAAAAAAACAGGAGAAAGAACTGGAAGTGGCAGAAATGAAGATGCTGAGGTTCTCCTTAGGAGTGACAAAGATGGATAAGATCAGGAATGAGATCATCAGAGGTACAGCACATGTTGAACAACTGGGAGATAAAGTTAGGGAGGCCAGACTGAGATGGTTTGGACATGTCCAGAGGAGGGACAGTGGGTATATTGGTAGAAGGATGTTAGAAATGCAGCTGCCAGGAAAAAGACACAGAGGAAGGCCAAAGAGGAGATATATGGATGCAGTTAGAGAGGACATGAAGGTAGTTGGAGTGAGGACAGAGGATGCAGAGGACAGAGTGAGGTGGAGGAGGATGACTCGCTGTGGCGACCCCTGAAAAGGGAAAAGCAGAAAGAAGAAGAAGATTCATTCATTTAAAAGAGATAAAATAAAACAAATTAATCAAAAAGAAAACATTGAATGAAAAGAGTGCAGAAAGAAGAAAAAATCTTATATCACCCCCTTATAATAAACATTGAACCAGTCCGTCCCTTGGCTTGTAGCAAATTTGTTTTTTTGGCCCTCCATGTATTTGACTTTGACATCCCTGGCTTATGCAATAGGGAGCACATCGCCCGTCCAAAACCTATCATCTCTCCATAATGGATATATGTCCGATCTTCTAACTTCCTTTGCTGCATAATGTACATTGCATTTATTCTAGCGTTAGGTAAATGTATCTTGAAGGAGAATAGCACTTAAATAAAAGTCCAACAAGAATATTCATTTAGAATTAAAAATAACTCACCCTGAACTACCATAATAGATATAATGTATGTAATAACCAATCAAGTTGCTCCTGTCCAATAAAAGCGTACAAATGAAGGGGAAAAAACTCTATCCAGACTTTAAGTAAGTTTAGGGTCTGGTTCGCAGAGTATGGAGTTAAATTTGTTTCACAATTATTCAATGAAAAAAAAAACTAACCTCAGTTAAGTAAAATAAAATTGTAATCAAAACTTTTGGAATTGTAACAATTTCTTCTTTTTTTTAAACAAAAACTTTTTTAAAAAAAATTTTTTTTAATTAAATAACTAATTTTTCTCTCGTGAACTTAAAAAGTTATTTGCAAAACATAAACTTTTATTTGCACACATCAGAAATCTTTTATTTTTTGCTATTTTAGGCTCTGCCCACGACGTCATGTGAGAATCGCAAGCAAAACTTTGAATGACAAACAAAAACTTAGAATAGCAAGCAAAGATTTCTGACATGCGCAAATAATATTTTCACTTCATGAGACAAAAATTTGTGATTTTAATTTTAAAAAAGTTTTTTTAAGCAAAACTTTTGTTTAAAAAAAATTACAATTCAAAATGTCTTGATCACAATTTTATTTTTTATTTTATTTATTTAAATACTCTGCATTTTAGCCAAGGTTCTAGAAACACTGATAAACTCTCAGATCAAAAATTATCTGGACTCATTTAACATCTTACCTCTCCATCAATCTGGTTTCAGGAAAAAACACAGCACAACAACTGCTTCTCTGAAGGTTCTTAATGACGTTGTTGAAGCATTGGATGCTAAGGATTATTGTGCTGCACTTTTCTTAGACCTGTCTAAAGCTTTTGACACTGTGGATCATAACATCCTGTGTCATAAGCTCTCAGAAATCGGTTTCTCTGATCACACATCGGTTGGTTTTCTAATTATTTTCCAATCGGAGGCAATGTGTTCAACATAATGGTACTACTTCCAGCTATTTAACAGTTAAAAATGGTGTACCACAAGGCTCAGTTTTAGGACCAACCCTCTTTACAATCTACATAGCATCCCTGATGCGTCCTTACATTTCTATGCTGATGACACAGTTGTTTACTGCCGAGCTAAAACAGTAGCTAAGGCTTTCCAGTCTCTGCAATCCGCTTTTGACATCATTCAGTCAGATTCAAGCTTGTCCTAAATGCTGATAAAACAAAAGGGATGCTTTTTTCAAGTAGGAAGTCGGTCCCAGCAGATCTTCCTCTGATTTTATCCTCAAATCAGAGTCAGAGTCAGAGAGTCTTTATTGTCATTTTCACCGCATGACCACATTTTGGGCAGCACGGTGGCACAACTGGTAGAGCTGCTGCCTCTCAGCGAGAAGGTTGCCGGTTCAAATCCCGGTCCGGGGCCTTTCTGGGTGGAGTTTGCATGTTCTCCCCGTGCATGCGTGGGTTTCCTCCGGGTACTCCGGTTTCCTCCCACAGACCAAAAAACATGCTTGTTAGGCTGATTGGTGACTCTAAATTGACCCTAGGTGTGAGTGTGAGAGTGGATGGTTGTTTGGTGTGAGTGAGACAGGTCCCTCTTGTAAATGAGTCCCCGTGACTCAACGAGGCTAGCCTGTATAAATAAAGGTTGAATGAATGAATGAATTGAATGAATGTGGTACATGAGATGAAAACGAGATTATGTACACGAGGTCCCAGTTACATCCAACAACAATGAAAGAGAAAAACAGTAATAACATCTAGAACTAACTAAGAAAAGCATCAACTAGTAATACACTAAGCCTAATATAGTGGGAATAAACAGCAGCACGAACATGAGTTTGTATGAGCAGATGGTCACAGATGAATACAGCAACAAGAAAACAGATCAGCATCAGCATGATGTGATATTTTGCAGTGTTTATTTTTTTATTTTATTTTTATTTATTCATGAGTCTAACAGCCTCAGGGTAGAAGCTGTTCCTCAGTCTAGTGGTTCTACATTTGATGCTCCTCAACCTCCGTCCTGAGGGGAGTGGGGCAAAGAGTGAGTGTGCTGGGTGAGTGAGGTCTTTCATGATGCAGGTGGCTCTTTTCCTGCATCTGGAGGTGTAAATGTCTGTGATGGTGGGGAGACTGACTCCAACAGACTTCTGTGCAGCCTTCACCACTCTCTGTAGAGCTTTCCTCTCTTCAACTGTGCAGCCTCCATGCCACACGTTGATGCTGGAGCACAGGATGCTCTCCACTGCACACCTGTAGAAGGAGGTGAGGACTGGGCTGCTCAGACCAGCTCGTCTCAGCCGTCTGAGGAAGTAGAGTCTCTGATGACCTTTCTTGATCAGGCTGGTGGTGTTGTTGCTCCAGCTGAGGTTATCATTCATGTGTACACCCAAGTATTTG
>JBBPBX010057412.1:0-12268 GCA_038048925.1 Garcialebias charrua
TTCTTAATTGTCCACAGGTGTCTTCCTTTGGTCTCATTAGTGACTAGTATTTAGTCTCTGAGTTTCTCAGGAGAGGGAGTTGGATTCCTGACTTCACATGAGAAGGAGCTGGTTTCCTGAGGCTGCAGTGGCAAGTACTTGCACATGACATTAATTGAGCATTGTCCTTCCATGGTGTCATGATCTGCTGGTCTGCTCCACCTGCTCTCCCACGGGCTCCTGCTTTGTCTGCACCAAGGGTTCCATTTGGGGGCCTGGTAAGTTTTTGCTGCCTCACCAGCAATTCATCCTGTGTGATGTTAGTGCAGTTCACTAATTGTCATTTTTGTCTCCGAGCCATCTGGTCCTTCTGCTGTTGGGTCCATCCTTCCACGCCGGCCGGTCCAGATTCCAGCGAATCCAGCTCCTGCCCGGATCCTGACAGAATGTTCAATTAAGATCATAAGAAGTCCCAGCAGGAGGAGTTCCTGTCTTCCAGTGGGTAACGTAGTGCTGCCCTCCTCGCTCTTCCATGGGTGCTGGAGAAGTAGTCCTGGTTCCTCCGTGCTCCTCCGTGGGCATTGTTCTTCTCGCTCTTCCATTGGCACTGCGCCAGGTTCTCCTCGCTCTTCCATGGGCGTTGGGGATTAAACTAAACTTAACTAAACAAACAAAAACAAAAAAAGAAACCTAAAACCCTCTCTATGGGTGTTCCTCCTCGCTCTTCCATGGGTGTTGGAGACGTAGACCTTGGGTCCTTCTCGCTCTTCCATGGGCGTTGCACCAGGTTCTCCTCGCTCTTCCATGGGTGCTTGAGAGCATTAAAAAAAAGAAAAAAAACTAAATCCTCTTCGCTCTTCCATGGGCGTTGTTCCAGTCCTCCTCCTTATTCCTCTTTTTGGATGTTGTGAGACATCCGTGGAGGGGGCGGGAGTATGTGAGGATGTCACCTGTTCCTCACCTGATACTCTTCTTAATTGTCCACAGGTGTCTTCCTCTGGTCTCATTAGTGACTCGTATTTAGTCTCTGAGTTTCTTAGCAGAAGTTGGATTCCTGACTTCACATGAGAAGGACCTGGTTTCCTGAGGCTGCAGTGGCAAGTCCTTGCACATGACGTTAATTGAGCATTGTCCTTCCATGGTGTCATGATCTGCTGGTCTGCTCCACCTGCTCTCCCATGGGTTCCTGCTTTGTCTGTACCAAGGGTCCCCTTTGGGGGCCTGGTAAGTTTTTGCTGCCTTACCAGCAATTCATCCTGTGTGATGTTAGTGCAGTTCACTAATTGTCATTTTTGTCTCTCCGAGCCATCTGGTCCTCCTGCTGTTGGGTCCATCCTTCCACGCCGGCCGGTCCAGATTCCAGCGAATCCAGCTCCTGCCCGGATCCTGACAGAATGCTCAATTAAGATCATAAGAAGACCCAGCAGGAGGAGTTCCTGTCTTCCAGTGGGTAACGTAGTGCTGCCCTCCTCGCTCTTCCATGGGTGCTGGAGAAGTAGTCCTGGTTCCTCCGTGCTCCTCCGTGGGCATTGTTCTTCTCGCTCTTCCATGGGCACTGCGCCAGGTTCTCCTCGCTCTTCCATGGGTGTTGGGGATTAAACTAAACTTAACTAAACAAACAAAAACAAAAAAAGAAACCTAAAACCCTCTCTACGTGTGTTCCTACTCGCTATTCCATGGGTGTTGGAGACGTAGACCTTGGGTCTTTCTCGCTCTTCCATGGACGTTACACCAGGTTCTCCTCGCTCTTCCATGGGTGCTGGAGAGCATTAAAAAAAAAATAAAGAAAAAAACCAAAATCCTCTCAAAGTCAAAGTCAACTTTATTGTCAGAACTGCAATATGTACAGGACATACACAGGACCGAAATTGCGTTTCTCTCAGTCCCTCGGTGCAACAGTAACCATCTAAACACTAAACACTAAAACATTTAATAAACATAAGCATAAAATAGTAAAAAAGTGTAACACTGTCCTGAGTTTTTTCATAATAGTATAAAAGTATGAAAATTTACACCAACACTGAAACACCAAACACCCCTAAAACACCAAACACCCAATGAACATAAGCATAAAATGAAATAATAAAAGTGTAATACTGTCCTGAGTTTTTGCATAGTAGTATAAAAAGTATAAAACGTATATCTATAAAATAAACTGAAGTTTCTAGCGTTGACATTTGCAAAGAGTGGCACAGCAGCATATAAGTTAATGTACACAGTATATGTATGAGGTAGTTGATGTTGGTATATAGGCAAAGTGGCATATGAAGTAAGGCACATAAGGCACATTTGGCATCCTTAGATAAGGCTAGTCAGAGAATGCTGTATATGTATCTGCAGTAGTGTAGATAAAAGTAGTGTAAATGTAAACAGTAATAATAAATGTAAAGCAGTAGTAATAAATGTAAACAGTATTAATAAATGTAAACAGTGAATGTAAACAGTAGTATGACTATAGGCAGTAATGTAATACAAACATTAGTGCAAATATGAGAAGTAGTGCAAACTGAATGAGCACATGACCGAGAGTTTAGTGAATAACCCGTTTGATGACACAGAGTCCAGTGTTAAAATCTTTGTGTTGAGTGATAATGTGTGAGAAAGTTTTTTGTGTTAAGGCAGTTCAAATGGGAGGGGAGGCAGAGCAGGCAGAGTGTTTAGCATTCTGACTGCCTGATGAACAGAGCTGTCTCTCAGTCTGCTGGTTCGAGCCTGGAGACTCCTCAGTCTCCTCCCTGATGGCAGCAGTCTAAAGCGGCTGTGTAGTGGGTGTGTGGGATCACCTGCCATGCAGTGGGCTTTCCGAGTGAGGCGTTTGCTGTGTAAGTCCTGCAGTGAGGGCAAGGAGGTGCCGACGATCTTCTCAGCTGCTTTCACGATGCGCTGGAGGCTCTTGCGGCAGGATGCAGTGCATGCACCAAACCACACAGTGATGCAGCTGGTCAGGACACTTTCTATGGCTCCCCTGTAGAAGGTGCACATGATGGAGGTTGAAGCTCCAGCCCTTTTCAGCTTGCGGAGAAAGTAGAGGCGCTGGTGAGCCTTCTTGGCCAGTGCTGCAGTGTTCCTGCTCCAGGACAGGTCCTTTGAGACGTGCACTCCCAGGAACTTGGTGCTGTCCACTCTCTCCACTGCGGTGCTGTTGATGGTCAGAGGGGCATGTTGTGCATCCCTCTTCCTGAAGTCCACGACAATCTCCTTTGTCTTCTCCACGTTGAGAGTGAGATTGTTGTGTCCGCACCACAAGGCCAAGCGGCTCACCTCGTTCCTGTAGTCCGTCTCATCGTTGTTGCTGATGAGACCTACCACTGTTGTGTCGTCCGCAAACTTGATGAAGTGGTTGGAGCTGTACGATGGTGTGCAGTCGTGTGTTAGCAGGGTGAATAGAAGGGGGCTCAGCACACATCCTTGTGGGGCCCCTGTGTTCAATGTGATGGTGCTAGATGTGTTACTCCCGATCCGTACTGTCTGTGGTCTCCCGGTCAGGAAGTCTAGCAGCCAGTTACACATTGAGGTGTTCAGCCCCAGACTGTCCAGTTTATGGATGAGCTGTTGGGGGATGATGGTGTTGAATGCCGAGCTGAAGTCGATGAACAGCATTCTAACATAAGAGTCCTTCGTGTCCAGATGTGTGAGAGCTGTGTGGAGGGCAGAGGAGATGGCATCGTCGGTTGAGCGATTAGGTCGGTATGCAAATTGGAAGGGATCCAGGGAGGCAGGGAGGACAGATGTGATGCTTTTCATGACTAGCCGTTCAAAGCACTTCATCAGGATGGGGGTGAGTGCTACTGGGCGATAGTCATTGAGACATGCGGGCGTTGCCTTCTTTGGGACAGGGATGATGGTGGTGGCTTTGAAACAGGTGGGGACGATGGCCTGGCTCAGTGAGATGTTAAAGATGTCCGTGAAGACCGCTGCGAGTTCCCCTGCACAGTCCTTCAGCACACGACCAGGTATGTTGTCAGGACCAGAGGCCTTCCGGGCATTAATCTTGATAAATGATCGCCTTACGCTGTCTGAGGACAGCGCCAGCACCTGGCCATCAGGAGAGGGGGGGAATTTATGTGCAGGTGTGCTGTTACTTGCCTCAAACCGAGCGAAGAACTCATTCAGTTCATTCAGCGTAGAGGTTGAGCTGTCACAGGTCTGGGGGGGGGTTGTAGTCTGTGATGGTCTGTATTCCCTGCCACAGACTGCGTGTATCCTTGCTGTCCTTGAAACGGTGAGCTATTTTCCTGGAATACTGCTCCTTGGCCTCACTGATGCCCTGGGCCAGGTTCTTTCTGGCTGCCTTCAGGCCCACCTGATCTCCCGCTTTGAAGGCAGCATTCCTGGCTTTCAGGAGTCTGTGAACCTCAGCTGTCAGCCATGGCTTCTGATTAGCCCGAACAGTGATGGTTTTGAGGTTGGTAACATCATCAATGCACTTGGCGATGTATGAACATACAGTGTCTGAGTACTCCTGGAGACATGTGTTGTTGTTTGTGGTAGCAGCTTCTTTGAACATACCCCAATCTGTGGTGTCAAAACAGTCCTGGAGTGCCTCTGAAGACCCCTCTGGCCACACTCGTATCTGCTTGCGGACTGGTTTTGTGACTTTCACCAGCGGCCTGTATGCGGGCTTTAGCATAACACAGATATGGTCAGAAGCACCAATGTGGGGGAGGGGGAGGGCTCTGTAGGCATTTTTCATGGTGGTGTAAACTTGGTCCAGTGTGTTGTTTCCTCTTGTTGCAAAGTTTATGTTTCTGTATGTTTTTGGAAATACACTCTTTAAATCTGCATGGTTGAAATCACCAGCCGTGATGAGAAAAGCATCAGGATGGGCTGTTTGTTGCTCACTGATGTGCAGATATAGTTCATTCAAAGCCTCACTTCTAACTTTGCTGTTGGAGCTTGGAGGAATATATACAGCAACAATCAAAACAGCTGTAAACTCCCTCGGTAAATAGAACGGTCTGCATTTAATAGTCATGAACTCCACTAAATGTGAGCAGTGTTTGTAGACCACAGCAGCATCCAGGCACCATGCTTTGTTGATGTAAACACAGAGCCCCCCTCCCCATCTCTTACCTCCCTCGAGGGTTCGGTCCGCTCTGTAGCATGTTAGCTGCTCCAGCTGAACAGCATGGTCCGGAACGTTGTTGTTGAGCCACGTTTCCGTGAATACAAACACACAGCAGTCTCTCACAGTCTTTTGTGTCGTTCGTAGCAGGCGTATATAATCCAGTTTATTGTCCAAGGAGCGCACGTTAGCCAAAACCATGGATGGGATCGCCGGTTTGTGTGGGCTAGCTGCTAGCCTAGCTCTGACACCTCCGCGTTTACCCCGCTTCTGTTTTCTGTCACGCCGCTTGTGGCGTTTCCACGGCGGGCGCGAAGAAGGGAGGCTCAGGGCTGGCTTCCGCTTACTGTCCAGCCGCTTGTGGCGCTTCCACGGCGGGCGCAATGAATTGAGGCTCGGGGCTGGCTTCCAGAGCAGGCCGCAGTCACGAAACTCATTTAGCTTCTGTTCGAGCTCACGTAGCTTCTCCTGTAGGTCACTGTTTATTCCCAAATGAGCGGTTTTTCCGACATCAAGCAGGAACTCACGGCTATACTTGCGTTCTTGAACACGTAAACATGACGAAGACGTGCCGGCACATTGCGGCATGCAGGACAAAGAAGACGAAAACACCGTGTTGTCGGGAGAGAGAGAAGCCGCAGCCTTTGCACGCGCCGCCAGCTTTCTACATCGGCCTCAGGTAGAGGTGCACCGATTTCAATTTTCTGGCCGATCACCGATTATTAGAAAGTCTGACCTGCCGATTCCGATTTTAGCCGATACCGATTTTCAGGTGTGAAAAGTACGGTGGCCGAGGGGTGCAAACGCGCTGCAAAAAGAAAACAGCGCTCCAAAAGTTGAAACACGCATCAAAATGAAAACAACAGCGTTACAAAAGTTGAAACACGCATCAAAATGAAAACAGCAGCGTTCCAAAAGTTGAAACACGCAACAAAATGAAAACAGCAGCTTTCCAAAAGTTGAAACACGCATCAAAATGAAAACAGCGCTCCAACAGATGAGGCGCACTGCAAAAGATAAGTCGCGCTCCCAAAAGGGGACGACCTGCAAATACAGAACGAGCTGCAAATAGGGAAAGCTACAACGGAAGTGCTCCAGACCACTAGGGGCAGTCGAACAAAGAACAAATCATAAGCATATTATAGTTTTCGGAATGGCAATAGTTATTTGTGTATTTTAACTTATTTATTACTGAAGAATATTTTACACATCGAAACTATCTCGTTGTATTTGTTTTAATACTGTGCGATAGAGAGGCAATGTATTGATGCTCGGTTGGCTTAGTGGTCTAACACATTGCCTCGAATGTGGGAGACCTAGGTTCGATTCCCAGTCTCGGAAATTTTTGTGGTATTAATTTCTTTTTTTTTTTAAAGCCTTTTGTTTTGGATAAATCGGGTGGAATAGATAAATACATCTACATGTTTATTCTTTGTTGTTGCTTGGTTAAAGCATGCTTGGTAGTTCTGTACCTGCATAGCTGAAGGGCTGGCCAGCTGTTGCTCCTTTTCAAAGTTCTCCTTTAAGATTTCATCTTGAACTGCAAACAGTAGACTACACCTTTTTGCTGCAGAGTCATCGATGTCCGGAGGATGTCAGGAGGTCCCACTTCAGAGAATGTTCCTGCAGCAGGTGTGCATCTGGGGCCTCATGTATCAAAGACTTGCGTGGATTTCTCACTGAAAAGTGACGTACGGTCAAATCCGGAAAAGTGTCTACGCACAAAAAAATCCAGATTTATCAAGCTGTGCGTACACCGGTATCCACGCACATTCCTTTTGTACATCACAATGAACGTGGAACTGAGCGCACGTGAGACACCTCCCCTGACACGCCTTCATTTACATATGTTAAACAGATGCAAATTACTTCCTGCATGTGTGAAGGACATGTTTGTTTGATCCCTGCGCGATCAGAAATCATTTCTAGATTCAGGAAAACAATGGATTTAATATAATATGAGTGAGGACAAACATCCTAAGTAAGAATAGTAATAAACTGTGTTCATCACGCAAAGAACGAGTGATTGTGTGCCGGTATTTGTGTGCGCGCACGCTGCTGTCAGGTGCGCACCGGCTCATTCATTCATTCTGAGTGAAAATATTAACTTTGCGCACGAGTTAATTACCATAATTACTGTAAACACAGAGGAACTTACTTGGATGTTTGCTAGAACATAGATCTTTGTTTATTTAATAGATGATATGAAGAAACGAGTCTGTGCGTCTCAGTGGAGAGTTTTCATGACATCACGTGATGTTGGAGTCTCCAAACGCTACGCGCTCCGCAGCCTTGTGCGCAGTCTGTCTGGCTTGTACTCCTACAAGTTATGAATGGTGTACTTTCACGTGTCATTTTGGAGACATCTACAATAAACACAGATAATGAAACACCTCCACTGCCGTGTAACAGCGAGGGTGCACGCGCGCTCAAAGCGCGACCATAACTCAGCCTTTGGGATCATATGGATGAGACATTCCATTGGACATGAATCGGCTTTGTGTGGACTGGACAGCACAGTCCCGATCGGTCTCCCAGCTCCCTCTGGAAAGCTCCTGTGGAACAGGTTGATCGCTGCTTCTGCATGTGCACGCGTATGCAGGGCTCCTTGCGCCCCAGCAGTGCCAAACTGAAAAATGATTATTTCTGAAAACGGCTGATACGCCATATCCTAGATCAGAAAATTGTATCTGTTTATAAATAAATGCTCTGCGTGTTACACTATTTATTACATCCTCTAATAATAATAATAATAATAATGATAATAATAATGAATTCAATTTATAACGCACTTTTCATTAATGAAATTCTCAAAGTGCTACAAGGTGCAACAGAATTAAATGTCAATAAAACAAATAATAAAACAATTAAAATCAACAACAGTATCAACTAAGATCAAAAGTAGAATCATGAGGAGGCAGAGTGCTCGGTTAAAAAGAAAAGTCTTCAAGCCGCTCTTAAAGTCAACCACAGACTGTGGGGCTTCAGTTTCTCTGAATCACCTGTAAGTGTCGCCAAAGGAACAAGAACCACAGAAACGTGCGTACGCCAGCAGGGGAGCTTGCGTGGAAATGTACTTGGATGCGCAGATATTCACGTTCAGTTCAGTTTTCATACATACGGGGTTTTGCGTGGAAAGTGACGTGCGCACGGTTTTTGTGCGTGCGCACGGTTGATACATGAGGCCCCTGGTCCCCCAATGCTGAGAAGTAGCGATTCTTGTACCTTGTTTTGCATAAGCAAAGAAAGATGGGTCAATCATTGTGTTTTGTATACATTAAAAGTTTTTTAAATTGCATGTAAATAAAGAAATGCATTTCAAATTGAAATGCATTTCTTTATTTACATGCAATTTAAAAAAACATTTAAATTAAATTTAAAATAAACATTTCTTGATTGAAATTTTCAATAAAGAAATGTTTATTTTAAATTTAATTTAAATGTTTCTTGAAATATAGTAGTAGGCTAAAAGTAATTGTGACTAAAATAGAATATTCACAGTTACTTACCGGTACCTTGGATCCAGAGTAGTGGCCAAGCTGTACAGGGGCTCATCATGCTCAATGTTGTTGAATCTTCTCACAACATCCTCCAACAATGTAGCTTTGGCTTTACCCACACCACGGTCTGTGCTTGCTTGCCTCTCCAAAATCCGTTTTGAGTGCAGTGATGGGATTACAGTTTACGGTAGGGCTGGGCGATATGGAAAAAATCATATATCACGATATGGACTTTTTTATATCACGATAACGATATATATCACGATATATACAACACGATGTGTGTGTGTGTGTGTGTACAGCAAAAATTTGGACCAAAGTTTTTTTATTTTATTATTTTACTACAGATAGTTACATTTATAAGAATGTGAACAAAAAGAACAAGGAAATTTGGACCAAAGTAGAAACTAGATCTACCTTAATTCAAGGAGTACGATTATGGAATGACTTAATGCCAAATGACAAATGTTAAGGAAGCCAAATCATTCCTTGTATTTAAGAAACTGGTAAAAAATGAATTGCTAAAAAAAAATATAAATGAATCTAATTTAATGTGTGATATATGTGAATTGAAAATTGACTGAGTTATTTACTTATTTTGTTATTATAGAAAATATTGTTTGAACTGTTATTAGATGAATAAGGAGCAGATTTAATAAGATTTATTCTTCATCTGCTACCTTTCATTTTATTATTTTTTTTCTATTATGAATACGTTAATTGTTGTATTTCATTTTATAAAATGAATAAACTAACAAACAAACAACTCCTTTTCTACTTTGGTCCAAATTTTTCCTGCAGGTGGCGGTAAAACAACAGCTGCTAATGAAACTCACGAAGAAGAAATCCGCTCTGAAGTTTGAGTAAACAAAGCAAGAAACAGAAAAGAGAAAACGTTGCGTTTGATTGCGGTTCTGTTGTGTCTCTGGTCTGTTTTGTATTGGTTAACTGGACCCGAGTTCGGACTCGGTTGGACTCTGGGTTCGTGTCCTCTGGACCCATTTTGTCTCAGAGTTTCAGCGGAGCGAAATAATGGAAGCTAACAAGGTGAGCTTCCCCCTCTTTTTGGTAAAAGTTATTCTTCTTGGGCTGCCTGTGCAGCTGTTTTCTCCTTGTGAGATCTATGGTTGAGACACCGGCTTCATGCGCCTGCGGCTCTGTTGCTCTCGAGTTTAACCACGTAAAGCATGTGTCGCAAACCCGCGCGTGCGTCAAACATAAAGCCGCGCCGTCATCTCGCAAAACCACAATATGAAGCTTCTTTGCGACAGTTATTTTTTTATTCTTATTTATCACGATAGAGACGATAGAAGGAAAGTAGCACGATAGACACGTTTCTATCGTCCCCACGATATATATCGTCATATCGCACAGCCCTAGTGCAAACTGTATGAGCACATGACCGAGAGTTTAGTGAATAACCCGTTTGATGACACAGAGTCCAGTGTTAAAATCTTTGTGTTGTGTGGTAATGTGTGAGAAAGTTTTAGTGTTAAGGCAGTTCAAATGGGAGGGGGGGCAGAGCAGGCAGAGTGTTTAGCATCCTGACTGCCTGATGAACAGAGCTGTCTCTCAGTCTGCTGGTTCGAGCCTGGAGACTCCTCAGTCTCCTCCCTGATGGCAGCAGTCTAAAGCGGCTGTGTAGTGGGTGTGTGGGATCACCTGCCATGCGGTGGGCTTTCCGAGTGAGGCGTTTGCTGTGTAAGTCCTGCAGTGAGGGGAAGGAGGTGCCGACTATCTTCTCAGCTGCTCTCACAATGCGCTGGAGGCTCTTGCGGCAGGATGCAGTACATGCACCAAACCACACAGTGATGCAGCTGGTCAGGACACTTTCTATGGCACCTCTGTAGAAGGTGCTCATGATGGGGGTTGAAGCTCCAGCCCTTTTCAGCTTGCGGAGAAAGTAGAGACGCTGGTGAGCCTTCTTTGCCAGTGCTGCAGTGTTCCTGCTCCAGGACAGGTCCTTTGAGACGTGCACTCCCAGGAACTTGGTGCTGTCTACTCTCTCCACTGCGGTGCTGTTGATGGTCAGAGGGGCATGTTGGGCATCCTTCTTCCTGAAGTCCACAACAATCTCCTTTGTCTTCTCCACGTTGAGAGTGAGATTGTTGTGTCCGCACCACAAGGTCAGGCGGCTCACCTCGTTCCTGTAGTCCGTCTCATCGTTGTTGCTGATGAGACCCACCGTCCCCACGTCCCCACATTGCAGTTTTTCACTTATTGTGGGGGTGTCCAGAACATAACCCCGCGATAAACAAGGGACTACTTTATCATTACTGTACTCTGATCAGGGTAAGGCGTTGACGATCGCCTGCTCACCCACAGCAACTAAATCTGTGTCTGGGCAGAGCAGCTTTTACGATACATGGACCAGTCAAAAACTGTTCTTGTTAGAACATTTTTTTAACCTTTACATCTGAATCTGTCATGGGAAAAAATACTTTTTTTTTTTTTAAAGTTCAGTCAGTCACACGTAATATTTCTGAACACAGATCATTTTAATCCTCTTGTTTTTGTACCGTTAGGCTGATTACATTTCTCTGTAGTCGCTGTGGGTTTCAGTGAAAACCTGCTGCGTCTGTCCTTCACTGCCTGTTGTGAAAAGATCTGTACGGACTGAACTGTGGCGTGTTTTTCTTACACAATACAGAAGAAAAACAGCCAACACACATCAGGGGGTTTGAGTCTCGATGTGGATCAGCACTTTCTAAGCTACAGATTCCATCGTGCACGAGCACTTAAATCCACGCTCAACATGTGACACGGATTTGAACAAAGTTCCCAAAGTACAAGAATAAAAGTACCGGCCAGCAGCATTAAACAAGTGCTCCATCATTTAGTCATCGAATTGTGATGATTTTAAGTACTTTTTTGGCACAATGTAGTATTTAAAGTATAGCATATAAAATGCTGCGGCTTTCCGTGCGTACGTCCCTCTTCGGATGGTGCGCGCGCCAATTGCAACACTTTGTACCTTGGTGCAAATATACCAATAAAGATATATTCTATTCTATTCTATTCTATATAAAAATAAAATACAATAATAACTTTTGTATTTTTGCAGTTAATCCTACCATAGGGGGAAAATGTTTTTTTTTAAATTCATGTACATAAAAGTCCCAGTTCTTAGCCTCAGTTCATTACTGACATTTCAAGTTCATGCTGAACTTTAAAGGAAGCACCAAGTTCAACTTTAAAATATATGGCTGGATTTTTATCTGTTTAAATTGTTTAAATAAAATAAAATGAAACTTTCTGGGCAAATTTACATTTAGGATCATGGTGTGGAACCCCCCCCCCCACACACACACACACACACACACACACACACACACCAAATACATTTTTTAAAAATTCATAGTGTCACAGGGAAGATGTCAATTTTATGCTTTTCTTACCCTAACTTTGTGTCTATCAAGTTATTGGTAGTAAAGTGGGTCAAAGTGCCATGGCTGAGAAAGCCAATTATCTCCTCCTGTCCTCTGAGACCTGTCTTTAATTATCAACTTTTTATAACTCCGGTCTTAATGATATAGCAGTCAGCGGTGGCATCTGTCTCTCTGCGGTGTCTCTGTCTGGATTTTTTTATGACTGTGGTTTGATATCTCTTTCATGAAGCAGCCTGCAGGATCTGTTTCACAATCTAACACCAACCTTATTTTAACTTCCTTTTTCATCGTGCTCTGTATCTTTACTGCAGTCTGTTTGCACTCAAAGAAATAAA
>JBBPBX010057413.1:5000-22440 GCA_038048925.1 Garcialebias charrua
AAGTTTCTAGTAGAAATGTTGTGTCGCTCCCTGACCAGTTTTGCTTCCTCGACATGCTAATATTATTAGCATCTAGCCAGGCGGAAATGACAAAGTTGCACATGTGCAGTCAGGTCAGTTTTTCATCATCAAATAAAAACAAACAGATAGAGCATGAGCAACATTCGGGTTATGAATCGGCGTAAACCACCCGTTTCGTTCTGATCACAAATTATTTCGGTTCACGCTGAATAAACAAAACATAACCCAAACGTGTGTTTACATGACGCATTTTTATTCCGAACAGCCGTTTTATCCAATTACTTACAGGTATGTCTAGGGCTGGGCCATATCATATCGTTCCCGGTAATACCGGTAAAAAAATCAAAAAAGGCGTTCAATACAGAATCAACTGGACTTTATTTGTTGCAGAAAACGTTTCGACTTCTGTCCAGAAGTCTTTTTCAATTCTGAATGAAAGGAAGCTGTGAGACCGAGAAGTTTTTTATCATGTCCTGGACGACTGAGAATCTTCACCAGCATACCGGTAAAAAAAGCTTGCACGGGCAAAAAAGTTATATCATGATATGCTAATTTCATGACGTAATACGTCAGGGCGCCCCGCCCCCTTAACATCCGAGCGCTTCAAACAACTGTGCACCTCCCCTCCACCAGTCTGTACTGGTGTAACGCTAATTAGTTACTGCTAAAATGTGTAGTGATACACCTCATCTCTGATATTGTAGGCTTGACCTTCAAGTACACCTCTCTGCATCTCTCTGAAACTCTCAGTGTTACACCTTCTTGAAACTCTCAAGGAGACAAATGGACACTTATATTTGTTACAATTATTTTGGATTAATGGACACTAATTAATCAGATTGAACTTTCTCTTTAATGTGTGTTAATTCAGAATTGATCTACAGTATATTTTTGTCATTTCAATGATGATCTGTTACTTGCATGAGTTTGACCCTTCTGCTGGTTTTATTTCTGCAGAGCAAGCAGGCTCTGATTCTAAGGCACAGTTCAGGGTAAACTGTTAGCTGTTCACTTCCTTCTCTGTTGTGTCTTCAAGCTAGACTCAACAGGCCAGTCCATCTGGCTGTTTATGTAAACAGTTTTCCTGTTGTCCGTCAAGAGACATTTCTGCCTATGGAATTAAACTTCCATCTTTTATTTTGTTAAACCAGCCAATAGTTATTAAGGAGGTGGGGAAGACCCCGCCTCCCATATAAAGGGACATTTCCTGCATTTTCTTTAGTGCTTTGGAGAGAACTAACTCACAACTGGTTTCCTCCTCTGGGAAAGCTGGAGACGTTCCGGTCATTGTGTCAACTAGACCCACGTTTCAGCTGGAGTCACAGTAAAGCTTACTGTAACTCACTCACTCATCTCCTGGAAGAATTTGTTTTCTGAAGTTTTATTTTGAAAAATCAGTCTGTGCGCTTGACCGTTGTTTCCTGCCGAGGGAGGCGAGTTTCCTCGTATCGTGAATCAGCCACACACGCTGAAGTTCCAACTGGACGGCCGGTGGACAAACCCATCCACGTGTGTGTCCAGACACTTCTCCACTCTTATCTCCAAGAGACGAACCGTCAACAGGTAACGAGTCGTGGTGTGTTTGAGCGTGCGGGAGCCCAGCAGTCTGCTCGTGTGGGAAAAAGGTGTCACCCAGTCTGGTTCAAAATAACCAACTTCAGTTAACTTAGCTTTCACTTATCTCAAATCTTCCTCCTATTTCTTCTTTTCATAAGCTATTAATCTGTTAAGTAATGTGCCAACAGTAAAGTTCCTAACTGTCTGTTTGTTTTAATTTCAATTCTTGTCAACGTAGTTATTAAATCAGAGCTAATATCGATACAAATGTTTATTGTAATTTTGTGATTATTTCAATAAAAGGTCTAGGGCTGCAACTAACGATTATTTCAATAATCGATTAATCGGCCGATTATTTTTTCGATTCATCGATGAATCGGCAAAAAAAAAAAAGGAAACAAGTTTTAATTATCACCTCTTTATTCCAAAATTTGACTGACATATCAAATCGCACAAAAAACAGGTTGCTACTTGACTATTCTGTTAGTAAAATATTGAATAATTAAAAAATAAAGTTAGTCAGCTTCAATAAAAAATAAATGTACACAAACATATATACAAATGTATGATTTATACCTGCACAAAATGTAGCTACTTTGTAAAATGTGTCCTTGAGGGACGAGTGTAACCTGGATTAAAGGTGTGGATTGTTTTAACCTGGATGGGGCAGCTGTGGCTGAGTTGTTAGAGCAGTCGTCCTCCAATGCAAGAGTTGAGGGTTGGAATCCACCAGCAGTCACATGCCTAAGTGTCCATGGGCAAGACACTGAACCCCATGTTTGTGCCCCATTGGTGTATGAATGTGAGCTAAAGCTCTGATTAGTCTCTTTAGAATGATTTGTTCTTTGTAATCTAGTAGAGTGCTGTATGAATGGGTAAATGAGGACATGTAGTGCTTTACACTACTATAAACAATGTAAAGCACTTTGAGTATCAATTAGATAGAAAGGTGCTATATAAGTACAGTACAGTCCATTTACCATTACAAGTGTGGATCATTGTAACCTGGGTTAAAAGTGTATCATGGCAGTGAAGTCTTCGTCTTCAACCATCGACAGAGGCCTCATGTCAGTGACGTTCATGTAAGGATCTTTCAGTCTCTGCTGCTTGCTGTGGTGTGCATGATGTCTGTCCATCATGAAGGCTGTCATTGTTGTTTTCTGGAATGAGAGAGAGTTTATATGTATTATATCATAATTTACAGTAACTCAAGAAATGCCTTGTTTCACTTGGTTAAACACACAAGCACACACACACACACACACACACACACACACACACAAATATAAAATACTAATTACACACACTTGAGTAGATGAATAAATTACTGTAATTCCTGTTTAAATGCAATTCATCCTTCCATACAATGCAGTGACTTCAGACTTTGCCAGCAAATTAAAAGTTGAAGCTAAATCATTAAATTATCACCATCTTTGTGTTAGATTTATTTATAAAACACATTTAAACACTGCTTGTATCGTTACATTAAAAATAAAAACACACACATTCTCTGTCACAGCTAAGAAACAAGCAGCTTCAGCTGCCAGAGACACTGATATCACGTTTTCTCTCTTTGAAACAGAACAAATATGTTTTGACTTACCTGCTGCTCTTCCTTCATTCACACGGTGGTGAAGCCCGTCATGTTTACATTTCATCTGCGTGGTTATCTCGTGTCGCGTCGTCACTTTTCAAAGCTTTTTTATCTATGAAGCGTCGAACTCCCACACGTTGTAGGACTTATTTACAGTTTTCTCTGCATCGCGTCGGTCATTGTAAAATAGACTTTGAAAACAGTCTCTGCTCTGTTTCCTCCTCCCTCCTCGCTCTGTTCAGAAGCCACACACACGCGCAGGCGCAGCACGCTGACGTTGCAGTTTTTTTTTTTTTTTCAAACTTTATTCAGTCAGCCAGCTTGCCTTTGACAAAAGCTTTACCGGTGAACAAAACAGCTCCGCGGCGCCGTGAAAGATGCATAATCGCGCGACACAACGAATCGATGATGAAATTCGTTGCCAACACTTTTAAAAATCGATTTTTATCGATTTTATCGATTCGTTGTTGCACCCCTAAAAAGGTCTATTTTCTGGTAGACCAACATAAGTTGAAGTCTCTCGTGAAATTACATTTTTCCTAATTACAGTAAAAGCAATTTAATACCGGAAAAAGGATGAACTCGCGAATTGGTGGCAAGTTTGGGCAGATAAACTCTGCTCAGACCTGCGCATCTAAAAATATAGGTAAGTCAGTAAACTGACAAATAACTCCTATATCATTACAATAATGGTGGCCCAGTAAGTGTTTAAATACCTTACCCCACATTATATCATTACAAATGCTAAAAACAAACAACGCATGTCAGCTGTCCCTCCCCCATGCTCTAAACTGCAGGTAGAGACAGCTCAAGTGTCTCCCCCTTCCCCCGCACTGATCTGTGCTGCTCAGAGCGGGTGCTGCTCGTTACAAACACGCGCGGCTCCACAGTCGATCCACGGACCAAGAGATCAGAGACAGATCAGTTAAAAAAATGAATCAGAGGAATGACACGTTCCTGCAGGAACAGATGAAGCTGAAACACGAACTAGCTTCAGGGTCAGATGGAAGCCTTGTCACAAGTTCTGGAAGTTATATGCTGGTGAAGATTCTCAGTCGTCCAGGACATGATGAATCAAAAAAGGCGTTCAATACAGAACAACTGGACTTTATTTGTAACAGAAGACGTTTCGATAAAGCTCCCTGGATGGGAAGCGAAACGTCTTCTGTTACAAATAAAGTCCAGTTGTTCTGTATTGAATGCCTTTTTTGATTCTGGAAGTTATAGCTCATTTAAAGGCAACATATATTTTGTTGTAGGTTTCATTTATGCTCCAACAGATCTTAAGCTTCATTTTATTTAGTTGTTTTAGGAAACTACACCTGCACTTTAGTTTTTGTGGTGGATTTTGTTGATCTATATTTTGTGCAGACTTTTTCAATCTAAATAACAGATCATTTTTATTTTTATACATGGAGACTGAATACTTTACTAAATAAAGTAATTTCAGTAAAATGACCCCTTGTTGTTTTTTAAAATTTTATATAATACTGCAAAGCAACATGTTAAGTTAATTTTGTCAAATAAATACATTTGATTTCTGTTTTTTTTTTTTGTTATATCACGAAATTTATCGTTATCGTGATAATGCTCTGAAATATCACAATATAATTTTTGAGCCATATCGCCCACCCCTACTTATGTCCATGTAAACATAGCTACTGTGCCAAAGCAGAGGTGTAAAGCTCAACTTGAGTGGGTTCTGAGAAAGAGACAAAAATGAAAAAATCCTAAATTCTGCCTGCAAAAGACAATAATTAATAAATCTGAGCCTCAGTCTAATTTTTCAATAAATAAATGTCATTACCTTTAATTTCCCAGCAAAATGCATTTTAAACATTTTACACCCCAATGTAGTGATCAATCATTGTACAAATCCTTGACTCACAAACTATAATGCTTAAATGCAATGAAAGTTGCTTCCTTTAAAATTCCAACAAAATAAAAATGTCCTTTAATTTTGTTTAGGGACACTTAAACAATTTAATATCCTAAATAAATACTGGTTTAATGCATGAATAGAAAGGTGCCCTGGATGGGTTGCACACATTAGTAAATCATCAATTAGACTTGATTCAGTGCCCTGAGATGACTTCTGTTTTGACTTGGCGCTATATAAATAAATTGAATTGAATTGATTATAATGCAAACAGCAAGAATTTGTAAATGCTGAAAACATTTATTGCAGCTCACGTGAGACATCGTACGAGACAGTTTTTGTGAATGTGAAAGAACAATGTAAACTCAGTACAACTTTTACTCACAGGCAGGTTAAGCTTGACTGCATCCACTGGTGCATGAAAAGGCCAGGCATACTGGTGCTTCCAAAGGGATTTCACCACCACCTTGAGCAGATATTGCAGCTGATTGGTCTGGCGCTTTGGCCTGTTGGGGTTGAAATACTCTGGGGGTGGGGGATTGACACCATATAGGGCCTGCCCCTGGCTGCTGCTGCTGCTTCCCGACATCTGTGCTGTATCCAGGCCATCCCCCATCCTGACAGGGTTGGGTGTGGGCTTGTGCCCCGAAACGGGAGTTGAAGCAGGAGTAGGGCCAGGGGTAGTGGTGCTGGCAGGACACCAGTTCAATCTTGGCCCCGGCACAGATTCCACTGACAAAGTACCACTGATCCCATTGCACTCCTCACTGGAATCTCTGGAGAGAGAATGCATTAAACTGTTATTAACCCAAAACATATATTTAAAGCAAGAATAAGATTATTGCATGCTTCAGTGTAACTATGCAATAAAGCATATATTTTTTAACAATAAGTTTTGGAAGTAGAAATTCCTAACCATCAGAAATATATGTTCGAATTTTATTTTTCCTCAAACATTTTAGACTTTAGACCTAATGAACGGAGGAATATGATCACAGTATGTGACTTGTGATGCAGAGTTATGTGGAAGTCACCAACTTACATACTGTACCGGTAATTATTAATTGTTAAGTATTTAAACTAAGTACATGTATTTAGACCTGCAAAATCCAAACATGAACCCTGGTTAAATGATGTCACTCGGGCTGCCAGGAGAAACTGTCGTAAAGCTGAACGTAAATGGAAAAATGATAACTTGCAGGTGTCACTCCAAATATTGAAGGAATGTTGGCGCTGTTATCAAAGGACTGTAAAAGATGCCAAAAGAAGATACCTGACTAATATCATTGTATCTAACAGTCACAATCCTGCTGTTTTATTTAGAACTATTAATTCTGTTTTAAATGCCCCACATGGTGCTATTGTGGAGACTTCCCCTGCTGTCTGTGAAAGTTTCTTACACTTCTTTGTTGAGAAAGTCACTTCTATTAGGGCCCAGATCATACCCACTGTTCATGACCCTGTAGATACTGTGCCTTGCTCTGCTATTTTTCATAGCTTTGAATGTGTGACTTTGCATTCCCTGCAGGAGGTCGTTAGCCACTTAAAACCAACTGGTTCTCCAGACGATGCTATTCCACCTCGACTATTCAATGAGGTTTTTCTTACTATAGGTCCTTCGATCCTTGCTCTTGTGAATAGTAGCCTGTCCTCAGGTGCTGTTCCTGAAAATCTGAAACATGCAGTTGTCCAGCCTCTAATTAAGAAATCAAACTTGGATACTGCTGTCCTGGCGAACTACAGACCAATTTCTAAATTGCCCTTCGTTTCGAAAATTCTTGAGAAGGTAGTTTATAATCAGCTAATGGCCTATCTCATTGATCATAATATTTTAGAGGTTTTTCAGTCCGGTTTTAAATCATTTCATAGCACAGAGTCAGCTCTTTTAAAAGTTTTTAACGATATATTCTTGGCGACTGATTCTGGTGACTGCGTTGTTTTGGTGTTGTTGGATCTATCAGCTGCGTTTGACACAGTGGATCACAACATTTTAATCACACGTTTGGAACAGTGGGTGGGCATTGGTCATATAGCCTTAGATTGGTTTAAATCTTATCTGACCAAGCATACTTTTTGTGTCTGTCTTGATGGACATAGGTCCTCCTCTGCTCCACTCTCATGTGGTGTTCCGCAGGGCTCAGTTTTGGGCCCTCTTTTATTTTTGTTGTAAATCCTTCCGCTTGGTTCTGTTTTTAGGAAATACGGACTTTTATTTACTTTTAAAGTGCGACTAAACCCAAAATTAACTTTTTTTAGCTGATCAACTCCCTAGAATGTGTTTGAAATATTATCTAGCACTATGGCTGTGTTTATTTTCACATAATTGTGCATATCTGTGTAAATTGGCAATATTTGGCAATATTTGGTCTAAAACTGTGTTTACGGTAGTCCTTTGGGTTGAACAGAGGTTATTGCACCTTAATTTTCATATTGGTCAGGACTGTTCACTCTGATGTGTCTTGTACACTCTGATGTCACACAGGTGGTTCAAGCAGAGCCAATCCCCTGCAGAGATGAGAAGTGCATACCTTATATGGAAGTGCTGCATTTCACTCCTGACAAGCGGTTTTATTTTTCTTTTCATTTTCATTTTTTTAGGCCTTTGGTTTTGGATGGAATGGGTGGAATGGATAAATACATCTACATGTTTATTCTTTGTTGTTGCTTGGTGTATGTTGTTGGCTAGAGGTTTAATTTGTTTTAGGTTGTTGCAGGTGGAGGCGTGAACAAAAGCACAACTCTACCTCCACCCTTCCTTGTCTCTCGACACGCCCATTTTCAGGGAGATTTTGGAAGGAGGAGTTACCGTCTCAACCTGGGTTTAGTCTCACTTTAAAGCTCTAAATGGCCATGCCCCTCCATACCTGTCAGAGCTGCTGCATTACTACACACCCTCTCGTTCGCTCAGGTCAGCTGACCAGTTGCTTCTGAGGGTACCGAGGACAAAGCGCAAGCTTAGAGGGGACCGTGCTTTCTCTGTGGTAGCTCCTAAGCTCTGGAATGACCTCCCATTAGACATAAGACAGGCCTCTTCACTTGCTGTTTTTAAGTCTCTTCTTAAAACCCATCTTTTTTCTTTGGCTTTTGGTACAATCTGAGATGTTTTAACTTTGTTTTATTGTATTCATAATTTATTATTTTAGTACTGTTTTTAGTCCCTTCCATTTTATGATTGTATTGTAATTTGTGATTGTGTGTACAGCACTTTGGTCCTGTTGGGTGCATAAAGTGCTCTATAAATAAAGTTGGTATGGTATGGTATGGTACAGTATTTAATTGTACCACAAGCTTTGGCATTATAAAAGTGAAACTTATACTGTATTGTAAATTACCGTAATTAACACTGAACTGATCATTTTAATGGCCAGTAACATTAATGAAAATATTGCTGACATTGAGACTTTTACTTCACTGTTTACCAAAGAGTAATGATGGTGACTGAAGTTTAAATTTTAATGAGCGTTTAGGCTTATAATTTTTTTTTCATGTGCTGTTTAACAATGTATTCTAGTGAAATAGATTATTTGGAATATATATATATATACACACACACACTAGGGCTGAACGATTAATCGCATTTGCGATAATCTCGCGATATGTTAAAACGCGATTCTCTAATCGCACAGGCTGCGATTTGACTGGTCACGTGACTTGGGAGTGAGCGGAGCGGAGCAACCGAGCAGGCAGGGAGGGGGAGAAGTCAACACTGCGCGCTCCAACACAGTTGCTTCAGGCTCGACAGAAGTCATAAAAGTTAAAAATTCAGGTAAGTTAGCCCATGTAAACGTGTATCTGATCTTAGAGGCTGAAACACCGAGAAAGCGGGAGATAAACAGCTGGTCATGTGACCGGGCCTGTTGTTGACGGTGCCCTGTTAGCAGCTAGCTCAGCAAGCTAACGTTCTTCGTGAAAAAGCGCATTCATTATCTGATTTTTTTAAAAACAGTTTTGTCATTAGTGATATGAATTAATACAGAACCAGTAACACACACGTTTCGCGCAAGATGATTTTTTTAAAACTAGCGGTGTTTAATGATTATTAGCTTAGCTTTAGCATAGCTATTTAGATGAGGCAATGCATTTTCTCATTACGTGTATTACCAAACCTGGTCATGATGTCACGGCTATTATACTATCCTTTTTATTGTCCGTTTTAAATAAAAATGTTAATTATTATATTCAGTAATGTGAAGCTATTTAGTCATCACGTTTTGCATTCACTTAACGTTGTCAAACTGGGAAAAGCTAAAACCTGTACCGGTACATTGTTAAAGTGAGAAGATTTTTCTGGTCCTAATTTTTGCACGCGTGTGAGTGAAAGTGGAGGATGTGATGGGAATGTGTGTATTTATTTTTTTTATTTTGTATTACAGGACATGCACCAAAGGATGACAGAGTGTCTCTCCCAAAGTTGGAAGAAGAAGGCAGCAATGACTGAAGAGGGAGCTCAAACTTTCTGGACACAGCCTCATCACTGAATGTCCAACAAGATGGGGAGCCAAAGAAATGAAGTGCTAGTGCAGCTCACAGCCATTTCTCAGGTGCTGTCAGGTGACTGTTATGCACGCTCCCTTATAATAACCTGGCAGGATTTTGAGGTGTTGGAGTCTGTTCACAAGGCTCAGCATCCTGTTGTTACATACTGACTGACTACATTATTGTTCCAAGAGTTATTTTTTTTTTTTCCATCTAAAAGATTTAATAAGAACCAGAACAACTGGACTTTATTTGTAGCAAACAAGACGTTTCACTTCTCATCCGAGGAGCTTTATCAATTAGTGAGGAGACAGTGAGAGGGCGAAGTTATAACAGGATAAGCCATAGACACGCACCAACATATGTAAATTGGAAACTAACACCCCCACATACTTGGGATAACACGTACCTGTGACCCATTCAAAGGTACGTCACAGGTACGTGTTATCCCAAGTATGTGGGGGTGTTAGTTTCCAATTTACATATGTTGATGCGTGTCTATGGCTTATCCTGTTATAACTTCGCTCTCTCACGGTCTCCTCACTAATTGATAAAGCTCCTCGGATGAGAAGCGAAACGTCTTGTTTGCTACCAATAAAGTCCAGTTGTTCTGTATTGAACGCCTTTTTTGATTTTATCATGTCCTGGACGACTGAGAATCTTCACCAGCATTTTAATAAGAACAGATACTAGTTTATTTTGTGTTCACTGAGTTTGAATTCCCAGAACGAGTTGGTTAAAGCAGATTCTCTTTGTTTTTTGCACTTTATTTTTTATGCTGGCTGGAAACCAGTAAGTTTAAATTTTTATATCTAATTTTTTATATTTATTAACTGTCATGTGAAGTTCAGACAGTAGTTAGGAAGTTCACTTAACTTGTTTACTATTGTGTTTATGAAACAAGAAAAAATAGAAATGGTGAAAAGAAAAGTCATACAAATGGTGAAAAGAAAAGTCATAAATTTGCTTGCTTTATTGTAATCTATGCTTTAAATAAATCTGACATTGTTTATTATAAAACAGATTGATTTATTGCTTCTGTTTGTTGAAAAATACTTTGAAGGTATTAAAAAAAATTGCATTTTAAATCGCAATTTATAGAAAAAAAATCACAATTAGATTATTTTCCAAAATCGTTCAGCCCTAATATACACACACACATATACACACACACACAAAACACCGTAAATAATTAATACCGTAGTCTATAGTGAAAAGGCCAGGAACACCATTAATTGCTTATTCACCAACTGTTTCTTTCTTTCATAAAATCAGCTTAAGTTATCCAGGAAGAAGGTCTACTATGAAGTTACAGTGTCAACCACAAAACAATTATGTAGCAATTACCGGTATGTACTAATTACAATGTTACTTTCTTTTTTTAACCAGAATTTTGAATGTTTAGGTTTGAAACTAGAAGTGAAGTTATTTAAGTGGTATGTGTTGTCAATTGTCATGATTGTATGTTCCCAATGACGAAATTAGTTCTCTGCATTTAACCTATCACATCTGAGATGAATTCAGGTGGAGCAGTATGTAAGCACCCAGGGAGCAATTAGGGATTAGGAATCTTGCTCAAGGATACCACGACATGTGGGCATGGTGGGGAGTCGAACTGCGACTTTCTGGTCCCAAGTCGGCTGCCCTACCTCTACACCATTTCAGCCCCTAAATTCATTAAAATAAATAATACTTTCTTCTTTTATAAACTAAGTACAAAATAGCTCAATAGCAGTACAAAAAATACAGCCAGTAGGTGAAGTTCTTGTTGTATACATAGTTCCCATGTGACGTCAATCTATGGGTTGTCCTGTTTGACCCTCCCACAGGAAGGCTAAGCAGCAGTTGGAGCGCATTCTAATGGATGTCCATTTTTCACGTTGTTTTTTTTGTTAATTTCTAATTAATTGCAATGGTTACTTCGTGTTGTGTCAGTGGGTGTTCCAGTCGGGTAGACGTTTGGGCAACGCGCAGGTTTCACTTAATAAAAAAAAAAGTACCGTATTTTTCGGTGTATAGGTCGCACCTTTTTATGGGTTTTTCAAGGCCTGCGACCTATACACCGGTGCAACCTATTTATGGATTTTTCCAATTTATTGATAAATATTGGACACTGCGACCTATACAACGGTGCGACCAATACAAAGGAAAATACGGTAAACGTGAAGGATTTATCTCATCGGAGAAACTCACAGCAGCCCCTCCTCTCTCTGAGTCTGGCTCGGATCTGCTCTGGAAGACGTCGTCCTTTTGGCCGGTAAACAAAATATTCTACATAAATCATTTTGTGAAACTATGTCAGAACAATGTTAGAGTACAACTGTCTGTGTGTTAGAGCTGTTTTTTTTTTTTCATTATTTAGCAAACCGTCTTGCATGCTGTGGCTAGCTTAGCATCTCGCTAACGCGACAACGGCCTCCTCACGGTCTCGCACGGTCCACCGGGACCGGCGGGGAGACCGTCCCAGTGGGAGAAGGAGGACGGGAGCCAAGTCGTGCGGGCGACGCGTCGGTCCCATGGGACGTGCCCCCGCGGCCGCGACGGATCCACGCCGTCCGACCTGAGCTCGACGGACCCTCCGCTCCAGATGCTAACAACATGCTAACTTCCAACACGGTAACACTCAAAGTGCTGGTTCTGGTCCGTGTTCAGCTTGGACTGTTTGTTGGCTGTGTGTTATTTTAGTTACAACATTTTTTTAGCTGGTTAGATCTGATTGAGACAGTTTACACATCTTTTTTGGATTTAAAGCTGTGAAGCTCTGTGCTGTGAAGCCGGAGTGCGCTCATTGTTTGCATCTGCTAGGTCGCCATCTTGCCTTTTCTGCCTTTAGATGTGGTGCCGAAACCGGTATTGCTCAATACTGGGGGGCGTGTCTGGGAACTACAAGCCCAAAACCAGAAAAGTTGGCACGTTGTGGAAATCGCAAATAAAAACAGAATACAATGACTTGCAAATCTTTTTCAACCTATATTCAATTGAACACACTGCAAAGACCACATACTTAACGTTCGAACTGGTAAACTTTGTTATTTTTTGCAATTATTAGCTCATTTGGAATTTGATGCCTGCAACATGTTTCAAAAAAGCTGGCACAAGTGACAAAGAAGACAGAGAAATTTGAGGAATGCTCATCAAACACTTATTTGGAATATCCCACAGGTGAACATGCAAATTGGGAACAGGTGGGTGCCATGATTGGGTATAAAAGCAGCTTCCTTGACATGCTCAGTCATCCACATAGAAGGATGGGGCGAGGGTCACCACTCTGTGAACAAATGCGTGGGCAAATTGTCGAACAGTTCAAGAACAACTTTTCTCAACGAGCTATTGCAAGGAATTTAGGAATTTCACCATCTACGGTCCGTAATATCATCAAAAGGTTCAGAGAATCTGGAGAAATCACTACACGTAAGGGGCAAGGCCGAAAACCAACATTGAATGCCCGTGACCTTCGATCCCTCAGGCGGTACTGCATCAAAAACCGACATCAGTGTGTAAAAGATATCACCACATGGGCTCAGGAATACTTCAGAAAACCACTGTCAGTAACTACAGTTCGTCGCTACATCTGTAAGTGCAAGTTAAAGCTCTACTATGCAAAGCAAAAGCCATTCATCAACAAGATCCAGAAACGCCGCCGGCTTTGCTGGGCCCGAGCTCATCTGAGATGGACTGATGCAAAGTGGAAAAGTGTTCTGTGGTCTGATGAGTCCACATTTCAAATTGTCTTTGGAAACTGTGGACGTCGTGTCTTACGGACCAAAGAGGAAAAGAACCATCAGGACTGTTATAGGCGCAAAGTTCAAAAGCCAGCATCTGTGATGGTATGGGGGTGCATTAGTGCCCAAGGCATGGGTAACTTACACATCTGTGAAGGCACCATTAATGCTGAAAGGTACATACAGGTTTTGGAGCAACATATGCTGCCATCCAAGCGACGTCTTTTTCATGGACGCCCCAGCTTATTTCAGCAAGACAATGCCAAGCCACATTCTGCACGTGTTACAACAGCGTGGCTTCGTAGCAAAAGAGTGCGGGTCCTCCCCTGGCCTGCCTGCAGTCCAGACCTGTCCCCCATTGAAAATGTGTGGCGCATTATGAAACGTAAAATACGACAACGGAGACCCCGGACTGTTGAACAACTTAAGCTGTACATCAAGCAAGAATGGGGAAGAATTCCACCTGAAAAGCTTCAAAAATTGGTCTCCTCAGTTCCCAAACGTTTACTGAGTGTTGTTAAAAGGAAAGGCGATGTAACACAGTGGTAAATATGTCCCTGTGCCAACTTTTTTGCAATGTGTTGCTGCCATTGAATTCTAAGTTAATGGTTATTTGCAAAACAAAATAAAGTTTCTCCGTTCGAACATTAAATATATTGTCTTTGCATTCTATTCAGTTGAATATGGGTTGAAAAAGATTTGCAAGTCATTGTATTCTGTTTTTATTTGCGATTTGCACAACGTGCCAACTTTTCTGGTTTTGGGCTTGTATATACAGTATACAGTTTCTCTAAGCCAAATCCACATGGGAATGGCATTTTGTAAATATGCAAAAAATCTGTATCTTTTTAATTGTCTCAGCTTTGCTCCATAACTCATTTGCAGTTTTTGGTGTATTTTCACAGCAATGTTACATCCCCACTTACAACCAAGCTTAGTTAAAACAGTGTTTTGTGTAAATTTTGTGTTTGTGTGGATAAAAACATTTCTTGAAATGGTGCCAAGTTTACAAGGACATTTTTTAGAAACAACAAATAAAAATATTGCTTTGAAAAGAGAATGTTCTTGTGTGTGGACAGTTCCAAACAATCTGGTCAGACCTAGTATTTCAGTCTGTCTTGACCTACTGTTGAATTCAAATAGAACTGAATACCAGTGTGGCAGTATTTAATTTTAATTTAATTTAATTTACCCTTTACTTATACAGGTAGTCTCACTGAGCCACAAGAACTCATTTTCAAGAGAGACCTGTTTAGGGAGCAGATGGTGGGGGTTAAGGACCTTTCTCAGGGGTCCAGAGTGGGGTGAAGGAGGGTGGCGGTAGGTGTGGGTGTTCCACCTTTTCCACCCACGTTTTTGATGTTGTCGGTACCGGGGCTTGAACCGGCGATCTTCCAATCACAGACCCACCGTCTCTAACCTCTGCGTCACCACTCCCCCATGAATTCAAGAGTACCGGATGAATGACCTTAGTGCACACATTGAAAACTGTTTTCCTCAGACCACCTTCAAATATAATCTAGACCCCTTTTATTTTTACACATATGGTATTCTGAATGTTTTGTTTATGTTTATGCTTACTATTTTATGCTTATGTTTATTAAATGTTTTAGTGTTTAGTGTTTAGATGGTTACTGTTGCACCGAGGGACTGAGAGAAACGCAATTTCAATCCTGTGTATGTCCTGTACATGTTGCAGTTCTGACAATAAAGTTGACTTTGACTTTGACTTGACTTTGATATCTAGTTTCTTTATTCTGACTGTTTTCATAGATGCTTCGACCCACTGTGGTCACTGTAAGCTAGAATAGACCTTCTCAAAGATAGATCAATCTGAGCAGCATGTCACAATTTATTTATTTAATTAAGCACAACGCTGATGTTACATTCATAGTACATCTGTGAAAACAGCTGCTGGTTTTTATTGTATGTACAAGTTACCTTTTCAAGTTCTTGGTCTGACAAGGGTTCTGTTAACTCACTAATCAATGCATTAAATTTCTCACATATTGCATCTGTTATATACAGTAGTTAAGCTCATCAAGAGATAACTCTACATAAAATGGGACACAAATGGCTCTGAACCATGTTACTGTCAAAATAATAGTATGGGGAATTTGCCTGAATACTGTATACCGGTACTCTAAATGTGGGGACAATGACAGGCAAAGGTAGAGAGCTGGCTGACATGATGCAGAGAAGAAAGGTAGATGTTTTATGTGTCCAAGAGACCAAGTGGAAGAGCAGCAAGGCTCACAGCATTGGAGCAGGGTTCAAACTGTTTTACCATGGTGTGGATAGAAAGAGAAATGGAGTAGGGGTGGTCCTGAAGGAGGAGTTGGCAAAGAATGTAGTAGAGGTGAAGAGAGTGTCAGATAGGGTGATGTATCTGAAGTAGGGCTGAACGATTTTGGAAAATAATCTAATTGCGATTTTTTTTTCTCTATAAATTGCGATTTAAAATGCGATTATTTTTACTGGTTCTGTATTAATTCATATCACTAACGACACAACTGTTTTTTTTTTAAATCAGATAATTAATGCGCTTTTTCAAGCAGAATGTTAGCTTGCGGAGCTAGCTGCTAACAGAGCACCGTCAACAACAGACCCGGTCACATGACCAGCTCGGGCTCTGTTTATCTCCCGTGGTCTCGGTGTTTCAGCCTCTAAGATCAGATACACGTTTAAATGAGCTAACTTACCTGAATTTATAACTTTTATGACTTCTGTCCAGCCTGAAGCAACTGTGTTGGAGCGCACAGTCTCCTCCTCCCTGCTCTCTCTGTTTTGCTCCATTCAGAGCTGCGCGTGGCCAGAGCGGCTCACTATCAAGTCACGTGACCAGTCAAATCGCAGCCTGTGCGATTAGAGAATCGCGTTTTAACATATTGCGAGATAATCGCAAATGCGATTAATCGTTCACCCCTAATCTGAAGGTAGAAGTAGAAGGTCTGATGCTAAACATAGTCAGTGGTTATGCTCCACAGGTTGGATGTGATGAGGAGGAGAAAGATAAATTTTGGAAAGATTTGGATGAAGTGATAGAGAGTATTCCCAGGGAGGAAAGAGTGGTGATTGGAGCAGACCTGAATGGACATGTTGGTGAAGGAAACAGAGGGGATGAGGAAGTGATGGGTAGGTTTGGTGTCAAGGAAAGAAACCAGGAAGGACAGATGGTGGTGGATTTTGCCAAGAGAATGGAAATGGCTATAGTCAATACCTATTTCCAAAAGAGGGAGGAACATAGAGTGACCTATAAGAGTGGAGGAAGGAGTACACAGGTCGACTACATTCTGTGTAGAAGAGGAAACCTGAGGGAGATTGGAGACTGTAAGGTTGTAGCAGGGGAGAGCGTGGCCAGACAGCATCGGATGGTTGTGTGTAGAATGACTGTTGTTGCGAAGAAGAGAAAAAGAGTAAAATCAGAGAAGAAGACCAAATGGTGGAAGCTAAAGAAGGAAGAATGTTGTGAGAAATTCAGAGACGAGCTGTTAAAGGCTCTGGGTGGTAAGAAAGAGCTTCCAAGTGACTGGGCTACTACAGCAACAGTAATTAGAGAGACAGGTAGGAAGGTACTTGGTGTGTCATCTGGACAGAGAATGGATGATAAGGAAACCTGGTGGTGGAATAGTGAAGTGCAGGACGCCATTCAAAGAAAGAGATTAGCCAAGAAGAAATATGACAGTGAGAGGACTGAAGAGAGGAGACAGGAATATAAGGAGATGGGACATAGAGCAAAGAGGGAAGTAGCTAAGGCAAAGCAGAGGGCGTACAATGAGTTGTATGGGAGACTGGACACTAAAGAGGGCGAGAAGGACTTGTACCGATTGGCAAGACAGAGGGATCAGGTTGGAAAGGATGTGTAGTAGTGCATTAACAGAGTACCCGAGTTTTCGACAGCTCGAGTGCTTTGACTTCTATCGAGGCTTTTTTGTCCAACTCGGGTACCCGTAGTGACGTCACATTTCACATTTCACAGCGCGCGGGGCAGCTTTTAGTAGACGCTACAAAATGGATTCCTGTGTGCGCACGGATGTTAATGGAGCAGGCCGTCTTGTCAAAAAGGTAAAACAGTTTATAATTTTATAAAATGCGCTACTTCGTGTTGACTTTCTTTGTAGTAGATTGTGACAGCAGAGGGCAGTGTTGCAATGCAGGTCCCATATTATAACACGGCCGAAACGGCTTCCT
>JBBPBX010057414.1:7049-18450 GCA_038048925.1 Garcialebias charrua
AATATATGTATATACAGTATATATATATATATATATGTATATATATATGTATAAAACAAACAAACAAAAAAATGTATCCTCACTCGCTCCAGCTCTGCACAGTGAAAACGACGAGCGCCACATGAATCAAACCTAAATGCTCTCCGAACGACTCGCTGAAACATTGTGAGAATGGACATGCATATTGACAATATTGATGGATCATGTTTGTCCTCAGTAGAATCAAACTTTATACGAAGAATGAAGAGGGGAAAAGGAGCACCCAGGGAAAGGATGGCTCAGAGCAGACTTGAGGGTGAAAAGATGTGGAGGCGACAACCAATAAGAAATTGTTTTAGGGACAAAAGCCTGTAATTTGCATGGTAATCTTGGAACGCTCCCACTGAGGCTGTCAGTTGAGCTGTGGAGAGTCTGTTGTATTTTCAATCCACTTTTAACAAATTAGTCACACAAGTGGAGCTCTCATGGCAGTCGTGCATTCATGACTGCTTTGACATCGCCGTCAACTCTGGGAAGAATTGTTTATTGCTCTGCAGTGCTCCAACTCGGTAATTTCTGTGTTAAATCTTAAACAGTCCTATTTTGACGAGTCCTCAAAACATCTAAGAACCATTCATTTAGAATCCATCAAGGATGCAAAATATGAGTTTGGATTAAATAAATCAAATATCTGCTCGTCTGCTGGCAAAAGCTCAAACCAACAAACAGACATAAATAATTTAGCATTTTTAGGGCCTATAGAAATGTATTTAGGCAAAAAGATCACACAGATTCGTAGACTGTCAATATGAGGCTGCAGAAGATCTGAATTTAATTGTTTAGTCATCTGGCATTTCTTCAAAACAGATGCCTGTGACTCACTGGCAGAAAATATGGAGAGAGCAGGCATCAAAATGCTCCTCTGTTTCAGAATTTTTTATTATTTTTTAGTTGGAGAAGAAGAAATATTGACATGTTGCTCAAAAAATAAATAAATAAATAAACAGACTTGATCAAAGCTGATTACTTCTCTTCCAGTTTGCACAGAGACAGCCAAAGATTGTTTGTTTAGTTTCTAAAGGGAAACGGCAACTGAAAACTGGAGGTTATGCACCATAACCAATGTTCCCTGAAGGAAGGGAACAAGGTGCAACACATGACTATGGGAATTGCGCCTCCGCACGGTTCACCTGAAGCAATAAAATCACGCCTTTTAAGGCAAGTGAGCGTCAGCGTTACCAGGGGCCTGCCCCCCTGCATAAAAGGCGCTGACTACCCACGTTCATCCTATAAACCACATATGTCATGTCATGTCAAAGTGCCGGCCCGCAAATTCATTATTTATGGCCCCCTGGATGTTTTTTTTTGGTGATGGCCTCCCTTCTCCCCTTACAGCCATCCTCTCCATACCATTATTATGAAATATTTATTCTAGTAATTATCTAGTGGAGTTTTATTTATTTATTATTTATTTATAATATATTTGTTATAAACAGCTACATTATAAAACAATGTAAAATACTAAAAGCAGGAACATGTCTGTGTTGATTAATGCCAAGAACTTAGCAGATGTAAAGCTATTTTAATATTTTATTTAATTAATTTATTCATTCATTTAAAAGAGACGACATAAAATTAAATTAATCAAAAAGAAAACACTGAATGAAAAGAGTGCAGAAAGAAGAAAAAAAATCTTATATCACCCCCTTATAATAAACATTGAAGCAGTCCGGCCCTTGGCTTGTAGCAAATTTGTTTTTTGGCCCTCCGTGTATTTGACTTTGACACCCCTGCTCTAAACGCACTTCACTGAGCTTGGGCATTGGAGGGGCAAACGTGTGTTGCACCTTGTTCCCTTCCTTCAGGGAACATTGGTTATGGTGCATAACCTCCAGTTCCCTTATCAGTCAGATTCACTGCGGTGCAACACACGATTATGAGAACACAATCCAATCACGCCCTGGAAATGCTCGGAAAATGCATGCTTATGAGAACTTTTTGCCTTAGACTGCAGGCGTCAGCTGCTCATTTCTCTGTGGTAGAGAGAACAGCTTGAGTTACGTCACGTGCTGTGACATCTAGGCTGTAGTGTTTCACAAACGAGCTTGATGATGACCAGTTAGCAGCTACACAGATATCTGCTACTAGAACACCTCTGAACAAGGCCCAGGAAGTGGCTAGGCCTCTAGTTGAGTGAGCATGTACCCTAGTGGGCACCTGCTGACCTTTGCTGCTATTTGCCTTTTTTATGGCCTCAGTCACCCAATGTGAGAGGCGCTGTTTTGACAGGGCCCTGCCTACGGCAGGATTAGCAAAGCATATGAACAGCTGGTTTGTTTTTCACCAACTGTCAGTCCTCTCCATGTAGACGCTCAGGGCCCTAACAGGGCAGAGTGCGTTTAAACGCCCCTGTTCTGCAGTCAGAACTGGGGGAGGAGGAAAAGTTGACAGTTCGAAGTCCAGACTTCTGGGATTTAGAGTCAGGACTTTTGGCACATACGCGGGGTTTGGACGCAGGGTGACCTTTGACCCATCTGGGACAAATCTGGTACACAATGGGTGTACCAATAAAGTGTGAAGGTCCCCCACGCGTTTTGCTGAACACAGAGCTAAGAGCAATGCAGTCTTATAAGATAACAAGTCTATCTCAATGCTGCTAAGAGGCTCAAATGGAGGCTCACACATGGTGTCCAGAACTAAATGCAGGTCCCATTGAGGGGCCAAAGTCCTGCTTGGAGGCCTTTTCCTCAGAAAGCCCTTCATGCCCCGTACCATGAGAAGGTGGGCACCAGGTGATCTACCTCCCCAGTCTTCGTGGCACGCCGAGATGGCTGATAAGAAGACCTTTATGGTTGAAAAGGTGCGTCCCTTCTCCAGCAGGTCCTGCAGAAAGGTGAGGAGCTGCGCCAAGTCACAGGAATATGGAGCAATATTCCTCTCTAGACACCAGCTCTCAAAAACACGCCACTTACGTGCGTAAAGTGTCTGCGTAGACTGAGCTCTCGCTCCCTGTATTGTGTGTACCACATTACTGGGTAGGCCGGAAGCCATTAACCGGTCCCTCTCAGCGGCCAGACCTAGAGCTCCCACAGCTCTGGGCGTGGATGCAGGATCTACCCGCGGGCCTGGGTCAGCAGGTCCCTGTGGGGGGCAGCTGCCAAGGTGTTCCTGCCAGGAGTGAGATCACTTCTGCAAACCATGCTTTCTTTGGCCACCTGGGGGCTACCAACATTAGGGAGAGAGCTCTCTTGCGTATATGCTCCAGCGTCGCTTGAATCAAAGGGACGGGGGGACACGTAATACCGCCTCCCTGCTGGCCAACTGTACGTCAGGGCATCCATCCCCAATGGTGGGTTCACGTCCCGTATCGAGTGGTACAGAGCGTAGTAAGTGTTGTCGCTGCAGGCGAACAGATCTGCGTCTACCCTCCCATATCATGCCCAGATCTGGTCCACGATGCGTGGGTTCAGGCGCCATTCTGAGGGGAGGGGGGCCCCCCTTGACAGGGCGTCTAACTCGTGTTTTAGCTCCCCTGGCACGTGACTTGCCCTCAGTGACAAGATCCGGGAGCTGCACCATGTGAGCAACTTCTGCATCAGCATCAGGAGGGGTTGGGACCGTGTCCCTCCCTCCCTGTTGATGTAGGCCACAGTGCACCTGTTGTCTGATTTTATCAGGACGTGCTGGTGTTTGACCAGGCCTTTCCTGTAAAAATGTTTCAGTGACAGAAACACTGCTGAGAGCTCCAGGAAATTTATGTGTAACCGGGCCTCCTGCTGGGTCCAGACCCCACGGGCGTACTGGTCCCTGCAGAGCCCCCCCACCCTGTTTTTGACGCATCTGTCGTCACCAGGACTCGGGACAATACCCTGCCCAGTGTGACTCCTTTGCTGAACACTGTGGGGTTCTTCCATGGCTGCAGGGCCTTTACACATTCTGAGCTGACTTTCATACCCCTCGTTTGATGAGGGGGGGCGAGCTCCAGCTGCTTGTTGACCCAAATCTGCAAAGGCCACATATGTAATAGGGCCAGAGGAACACAAACGATTCCTGCTGCCAGTAGGCCCAACAAACGGCACAGTTTGAGAGACACCGTCTCTCAAATGCAAGGCAAGATTCGTCTTTTTCGTCCATTGTCTCATCCCGAGGGCAAGATTCGGGGGAGACCAAAGCTGTCTTTGCGTGGACCATTCCTAGGCAGAACGGACAGGCCTCGTGGGTGTCCGCTGCTGAGATGAAATAGCCACATTCGTTGGGGTAGGGTCGGGAGCCTGGGCTTGCTGGCCCGCTCATCTTATTGGAGTTCTTCGATTTCCTCTTGTTCTTCTCTGGAGCCATGGTCGAGAAGAGACGTCGAGTTGAAACCAGTTAGTCGCCGCTAAACGTGGTTTGAAGAAATCCTTTCGTTACGCTGTTCGTGGTGGCTAACCTGTTAGCTCCGTTAGCTTAGCAAGTAGCGTGTGGCGCAAATAGCGTCTCGCTAAACTGGGCGATGAAACAGCAGAAAAATGTAGAATCCTCTCGCTTAGCGGTTTTTGGTGGCTAACCTGCTAGCTCCGTTAGCTTAGCAGGTAGCGTGGGACGCAGATAGCGTCCCGCTAAACTGGGTGACGAAACAGCAAGAAAACGTTGAATCCTCTCATTGCGTTGTTCGTGGTGGCTAACCCGTTAGCTCTGTTAGCTTAGCAGGTAGCGTGTGGCGCAGTTAGCATCCCGCTAAACTGGGCGACGAAACAGCAGGAAAACGTTCAATCAGAAAATGTTGAAGTCGACTGCACTAGGATAGCATCCCGCTAAACAAAGTGCTTGCAGGGAAGTCCGTGAAGCTCTGGGCAGGGAGCGAGCTCACCTCCAGTCGAGCGATCCAGTCACACAGAGTCCTGCGAAGTTCAGGTGTGAAGCGAGGTGAAGGGCAAAAGAGGATGTACGTGGGTAGTCAGTGCCTTCTATACCGGGGGGCGGGCCCCTGGTGACGCTGACGCCCACTTGCCTTAAAAGGTGTGATTGTATTGCTTCAGGTGAACCGCGCGGAGGTGCAATTCCCATAGTCATGTGTTGCACCGCAGTGAACCTGACTGATAAGGGAACTGTTAGTAACAAAATCTTCATTGAAATATTTGAGTTAAAAAAAAAAGATTAATAAAGCAACTTAAATCAAAGCAACAGAAAAAAAGGAGTACTCAAAATGCAAGTAAAAACCAATTAAAAGAAGAGGAGAAATAAATGATTAAATCAGATTTCATCTTTCATAAAAGTCTGGGCTGGAAACGTCTCAACTTAAAAGCTGTTAAAATGTGAAAACATTTTTTCATTACGCTCCAGGAGAGGTTTCGACAGGAGAAAAATCATTGTATGGAAGCCTGTTCAATGAGAAGCAAGATGAGAAATGAGACAGAGGAGGAGGAACATGCACACACACGCACACACACAGAGAAGGATGCATGTAGACAGAAGAGAAAGCGGGCCCACCGAGGGTGACACAAGAGGCATTATTGAGCTCAGTAATGTAAGTTTCTTCTAAAGCAGCGCCTCCCGTGTGTCGGGGAGATGAGTCTTCTTTTCATATTTTGAGATTCTGATGTTCAGGCTGGGATTCAGTCAAGGAGCAATCCCAGCACCAACGGGGAAGTTGGAAATGAGTGAGGTTTCTCCAAGATTTATGGACCATGGCAGATAAACTCTGTGTGTTTCAGCTGTAATTAAGTTTCTGTCACTATCAATCACAGCCCTCAATTTCCCTCTAATCAGTCTATTTCATAGCTGAGATTACTCCCCCGGCACTGGCATCAACACACCGAGCCTCTGCTTGACCGCTCGTGCTGTCACGACTGTCTGTCTGAACGCTTGTGGATGAAAGCTTTCGTGCATACTGATGCTCTGACACAAGCATTGGCTAAGCGTCTGCACACAGGTGTGTTTGAAATTCAAAAAGAGACATTTACAGTTTATTGCTGCTTTATTACTGTCTAAGACAGGTACAGGCTGATTTCAGGAGTGATCTACTTTGGCAGCTAAACGCAGTGATATAGAGCCTACAGATTCCAGTGGCTGGCCATCGGCCTCAGCCAACCTTTTCATTTCTTCATGATATTGTTAAGGCGTCTGTGTTTGTATTTCATCAGTTTGCTTCCCTTACAGTTTTGCTTTGGTTGCATGAAGTTTCAAGGTTTTCTTGTTCTTTTCAAACCATCACACAACACAGGTAGTCCTCAACTTACCACGTTTCGCGGTTACGTCACGCATCTCATAAAAAAAAAAATAATAATAATTTGAAAAATCTTATTTTATGTGTTTAAATGTTCTTGATTTTATGTGTACAGCACTTTGTTGCAGCTGTGGTTGTTTTAAATGGCTTTATAAATAAATTATTATTATTATTATCATTATTATTATTATTTTGAAGCCGATTTACGCCAATTTACGCAGTTTCTGGCAGTTTCCGACAGTTTCCGTTTAGCTTCGGATGCTACAAATGTTGTTGGAGCAAGCTGGACAGACAGCCAGCTTTGGACGGACCGTGTGTCCGATCAGAGGTTGTTGCGCTCGAATACATGAGCTGGAAACGCTCGGTGAACTCTGTGGACGTCTCAGGCGGAGGAACGGCTTGGCGGCCTCGGCTGTTGGTGGGACGCTGAGCTAACATGCTAAAACGCGGAGGAACGGCTTGGCGGCCTCGGATGTTGGTGGGACCCCGAGCTAACATGCTAAAACGCGGAGGAACGGCTTGGCGGCCTCGGATGTTGGTGGGACCCCGAGCTAACATGCTAAAACGCGGAGGAACGGCTTGGCGGCCTCGGATGTTGGTGGGACCCCGAGCTAACATGCTAAAACGCGGAGGAACGGCTTGGCGGCCTCGGATGTTGGTGGGACCCCGAGCTAACATGCTAAAACGCGGAGGAACGGCTTGGCGGCCTCGGATGTTGGTGGGACCCCGAGCTAACATGCTAAAACGCGGAGGAACGGCTTGGCGGCCTCGGATGTTGGTGGGACCCCGAGCTAACATGCTAAAACCCCCCGCTTTGGATGTTATCAACCATTAAATGGCCCTTATCAGTTATTATCATCCCCATTCGTATCGTTAGATTGCTTCTCCTGTACCTTCTAGGAGGTTTAAAGGTACGTTGTCACCGTTACAAGCGATGTCAGCAGGGGTCCATTTTTAGCTACATGGTTAGGTTTAGAGTAAATGTCTTGGGTTAGGTTTAGGGTCTTGGTTAGGTTTAGGCACAAGGGTAAGGGGGTTAGGTTTAGGGTTGGTCCTCTGGGTCAGGTTTAAGGTTAGGTTTAGTAAAACGCTTACATAAGTTGAAAAAAAAACAAAAACACAACACTTCCGGGTTCACAGAAACACGCTGTCTACTCACGCAGTGGTCCCCAAACTACGGCCCGCGGGCCGCATCCGGCCCGCCCCCACATTTGGTCCGGCCCCCAGAACAATAGTAAAAAAAAAAAAAAAATTTTTTTTTTTTTTTTTTTTTTACAAATGAATACATGTACAGTACTGTACGGTCACCAAGTACTTAGCATATCCTAACACAGTTTTTAAAGATGAAGGAGTAAGTTGAATTGTCTCCCTTTCACATAAATATTATTTTCACACAGAGTGGGAGGAGGAGTATTTTTTTGTTTATTCTAATTCAAAGTCTATTTGCCTCATCTGTAATTCGAGTATCACCTGGCGTGGATGGAGAGTTCTGGAGTCTGCTCTCAGAAGAAAAGTATCCTTACATCCGAAGATGTGCTTTGAACTTAACAGCACTTTTTGGATCTACCTACCTGTGTGAGTCTGCTTTTTCACACATGAAAATCATCAAGTCCAAAAACAGATCCACAATGACTGATGATCATCTGGAGACCTGCCTGCGCCTCCACCTCATACTGCCCCGCGCCTCCTCCTCTCAGTGTCAGAAGTGCCACTAAGGTAGAGACACATTTATTTTATACAGCTTGCACCAGATGACACCATCCTGCTGCACAGAGCAGCTGCCTAGTTTTGATATTTAGGTTTTATTGAGGTTTGAAATAGTTGTTGGAGATTTGTAAATCTGCACCTTTGTAAGTCACTTTTTGTAAATAGTTAGTGTAAATGAGGGAGTTTTATATTGTTCAGTTCATTGTTTATTCGTTTCTTTAAAAAATATGGTGTGCTTTTCAAATATTGCGTCATTTTACTTTGATAAAATACTTTAATTACTGCAATTGTCACACTTTTTCCTGTTAAAAACTGACTCCGGCCCCCCACCAGCGAAGGGAAAAGTTATGTGGCCCTCACAGGAAAAAGTTTGGGGACCACTGACTCACAGCAATAATAACGCTGATAACGTTCTTTCAAACATGCTAGGAGGTAGATTGGACAGTTTTGCCGATACATATGGGGATGATAACAGTTGGTAACACCCATTGTATGGACTGACAACATCCGAACCCGCTGCTAAAACGCGGAGGAACGGCTTCACCAGCTCCCAGTAAGTTATTAACTCTTTTCCCCCTTCATTATGGCTCCAAATGTACTGTATGTGTTTTTTGATAATTATGTAGGGTACAGTGTTAGGATAGGCAAAAAGCTTGGTAACTGTACAGTCCTGTACATGTACGTGTATAGGTGGCGGCCAGTGTGTATGTGTTTTCCGACTTACGACGATTTTCGACTTACGAACGGGCGTAGGAACGGAACTCCGTCGTAAGTCGAGGACTACCTGTACTGCTCAGGCCTAAGCTGTGAGGATGAACATGTATGTTAGGTTCATTTGGCCCGCTTTGTATGTCTCCACATGGCCCTGTGATAAACTGGCAGCCTGTCATGGGTAGACCCTAACACCCAGTGACTGCTGGAGATAAACGCCAACACCCTGCCACTCAGGGCATCCAGTGGGTACAGGAAATGTATGAATGGATGATTTTACCAGCAATCCCAACAAATAAGCTGCAGCTTATTTGTTGGTCCACCAGCTCAGCTTAGTCTTTTGGACAGATGGCTTCACAGAATCGTCAAGCGCTCTTTGACATGGAGCAGTCAGTCATGGACTGTCAGAAGTCCCTGAAGCAGAAAGCAGCTCCAGCTGGTAAGAGACCTTCTTCTCCTTTAGAGCTAATGTCTGCAGTCAGCATGGTAAAACTGCTGCCAAACTGCAATTGTGCTGTTCTAACCAAATGCATAGCAGTAAAAGGTCCTGCACCTCCTGTTTGTAGACGCACATTTTGATTCTGTGATAAAATCTTGGTTTTCGGATCAATTTCACGCTTCTGCTAAATTTCCCATAGGACCGGGGTTTCCAATTTTATGCAGCAATTTTTAACACAATTCTGCCTAAAAAAAACCCAATTTGGATGTTTTTTTTAAACAAAATTGAACAGATTCTCATTTATAAAATATTGTGACCTATTTAAAAAATGGCAGTAAAATGTGGAGGTACCATATTTGGGTGTCCCTCAGCAAAGCTGGATGAGGATTCAGTGTCATGCTTGATCAAACATGTGGAAAAAGTCAACTATTCCTGCAGGATGGAGCTTCTTCTTATTTTTTTAGCACGTCTGTGCAGAATGTTACATTTTTTAGAGCGATTAAAACACACACCGTCTTAATTGTTGTTGCCTTCTACCCCCCCTGCAGTGACTGACACAGTATAGACGTCTGTAATCCACAGCCTGTGGTTATGTGCTTCAGCACCTTGTGTCACATTTGTGCACGCGCTGCTGTACACAAACCAACAGTTTCTTTCTACCGTGTGAATTTGATGAAATCTTGTTGTCACTTGCTGTTGTTTTCTTTGTCCTCGCATGGGGGAGTGGTGGCGCAGTGGTTAGAGACGGTGGGCCTGTGATCGGAAGATCAACGGTTCAAGCCCCGGTACCGACAACATCAATAAATGTGGATGGAAAAAGGTGAAACACCCACACCTGCCTCCACCCTCATTCACCCCACTCTGGGCCCCTGAGCAAGGCCCTTAACCCCCACCATCTGCTCCCTAACAGGTCTCTCTTGAAAATGAGTTCTCGTGGCTCAATGAGACTATAAAGGGTAAATAATGGGTAAATAAAAAAATAAAATGGAGGGGGTGACGTAGGACCCCTCTGTGCCTCCTGGACTTACAAGAAACCAGTAAAAACCTCTGTAATCAGGTGACTGAGGTCACACTACACTGGAACATCAGTCCTCGGGCAAATTACAGAAGGCCAAGAGCACAGCCAGAAAGAGCAGACGGGTTCAGACTTACTTACAGGTCAGGGATGACACATGTTTTTTTTTTTTTTTTTTTGCTGAAAAGACTTGATAGTTTGATGGACATTGCAAGTCCCTGACTCATACGCTGACAGTTTATCCCTGGACTGGTTATCTCTTTAATGCGTTCAGGGGCAAGTTCACCCATTACCAGATTCAAAACACCCCAGTGCTTTGGTCCTCATTTCCACCTAGCAACCAGAGATATGGGAAGGAGGTGCCATTTCCCCACCAGCAGCATGAAAGAATGAACAAATGGAGCTAAACATTTCATACAGCACGTCAAAATCCACTGCCCTGCAAATGGAGTGGAAGCAAAGGGTAATTGCCAGTTAGGGGAGCGCACCCAATTAAAACCGTTTGTGGCGGATGTTTCACTCACTGCAAAGAGTCTCTCTGAGGAGAACATTTTGTTTTAAACCGTTTCAAGTGTTCACTGTTTCGACAGTAAAAACAAGTTTAGCAAGTTTCTACCCCACAACCCTCCTCATTCCCTCTGAGCATGGCTCAATTCCAATTCTTTTGGCTTGCAGCGCACTCTTCTGCACACGAGAGGAGGAGTAACCTGTTGCATCCTCCTCGGACACCTGGACCATTAAAACCAGATGTTTTGGCCACATCTGCATGCAGAAATGATGTTTCATTTGAAAGTGACTGCTCTCCTGCTCCAGAGATGCGCAACAGATTCCGCGCGCGCCGTGCGTAAAAACGCCCCAAGCGGCTCGGTTCTTCTCACCTGTCGTCGCTCTGCCAGTCCCCGAGCAACAGGTCTCGGAACCGGTACCGAGGAGGCAGCGGGAGCACCTCCTTCTCCAGTTCTACCATGGTCCTCCTCCTCCTTCTGGAAACACCGAGCAGGAGACAAAAACGCCGCAAATCGGAGGTGCGCCGTGCAGAACCTGACAATTCTGCTTCTTTTGCGTTCTGTTATTTAACGAACATGGCTCTCATGGCAGCTTCTTCCACCTCCCTCCTGTGGAGAAAAGAAACTTATTCCTTTATCAGCTCCGGCAAAAAAATAAAAATCAGCTTCACTTCTCAGGCAACAGGTCGCTCATCCGAGCCGTCAACTGGTTGTGTCTCCTGCAGCATCCTCCCTGCCTGCGCGCCGCATGGACGCACTGGGCATTGACCCAATGACCAAATGGATCACATAAAACCGCACTATACTGTAATATGTAAATCAGCAAACGGTTTGCATCA
>JBBPBX010057415.1:2424-22439 GCA_038048925.1 Garcialebias charrua
TGTATATATATATGTATATATTTATTTATAATAATCTACTGCAAAGTCATGGATATTATGTGTCTTTTATGCATATGTGTTTTGTTGCTGTGTTCTGTCATGTACTTTGCAGGATTGCAGACGGCGGTTGGTGTGTTTGCCTTGTGCTCTTTTTGTGGATATTTGTTTTGTGGTCTTACTTTCTGTCTTTTCCTTTCTTTCTATTAAAAAAAAAACAATTATCATATTGGTGTGAAGAGGATGGCTGTGAGGTGAGAAGGGAGGCCATCTATAAAGGGGAAAAAAATAGCAACAGTCTTCATAACCTCTGCTATAAATTTAATCCCATTTGTGTCAGATACGCTAAATCTGTTTAGTTATTGTGTAAGAAGAGTGAAATTCCTGCAAACTTTCTAATTCTCCCCTAAAAAACAAAGACCTGGAAGAAACTGAAAGGAGCAGTAAAAGCTTTCGAACAGCTCGAAGGAACGATGCACAGAGCTCCGTTCATTTTCAACGACAAAAACATGGCCGACAAAGCTAAATATGTCAAAGAGTAAAATCGCACAGATTCTAAAAGTCAGAGCAGGAATGCCACCGAAGTCCATGCTCAATAATCCAGGTATAAAATCCAGCAATGTTCAGGTCATCTGGAGGTTTCCGAGCAGGAAATCTCAGAACCAGTTACGTGCTGAAAAACGCACAAAATAAAAATGGATCTAGTTGTGAGCACGATTTATAAACATTCACCGAATTAAAGATGACTTAGCCTCAACAAAAATGGCAAAACGTCAGTGAATATTAAAGATGAGCTCAAATTCAGTGGTAGTAGCTGAGAGTCTTTCACAACACAAACTCTGAGCGCTCAGAGATCGTATGAAATGTTGTAAAATCGCACATTATTTTCAAGATTAGACCAAAACGCAACAACTCATCCTCAACTTACGATGTTAAGCTAAAACTTTGGCCTGAAACGTGGCGGGCGATATGCATTCTGTTGGTCTCATGTTCTCTGTTTTAGTTTGACTTTAGTGTTTTTGAGATTTAAAGGTCCACTGACATCATCTTTGAGCTTTGCATAAAATGTTACAAGATACTGTATATATCTTGTATCATTCAATTATGTTCGTTTTTGCAAACAAAATGATAAATTAATGAAAATTCCTTTCAAAGGGAGTTTAAAATTAAAAACCGTGTTTCTTCATAGGACATCCAACTACCGGTACACGTGAATGCAACATCTGTGACAGAAGGAGAACGTCTTTAGAACGCCCCTTTTACATATTCATTGTGGACAATAAATAAACCGACTAATTTATCAATCTAAGTGAAGATTTGAGCGATTTGTCTTCAGTTTGGGAAGCAGAAAGTTAGATGAACAAGAAACATCAGGTTCTAATTTAGGTCTGCACCCCTATTTAATTGAGTCTTACCTTTACAGGAAGCGAGGGAGCTCCGGGGGTTCAGCTTTGTTTATTCCATACTTGATGAAGTATTTCATCTTTTGGGAAAGTGAAAAGGCTCACTTGTTCACTGATGATATTAGAACACCCAAATGTGACACAACGTAATGGCATTTTTCAAGTTATACAAAAAAAAAGGTGATCTGGCAGAGAATGCGCATGCGTTATCATTGCAGCAGCGAACTGGGCTTCTCCTTTCTACGTCACAGATGTTGCATTCATGTGTAATCGGATTTCCCGTAAATAAACATGGCGCAAAGTTTAAAATCACTTTAAAATCAAAATTAAATTAATTTATCATTTTGTTTGCAAAAACGAACATAGTTGAATGATACAAGATATTTATCTTGTAACATTTTATGCAAAGTTCAAAGATGATGTCAGTGGACCTTTATCTTTCTTTCTGGTGTTTTTCGTTTTTCTTACCATCCATGTCTCAGTCCAGGTCCTCGTTGGCTGATGGCTGCACACCTTGACTTGTCATTTGGACGTTGGGACGACCTGCAGCAGCGCGTTCTTTGTAAGTAAAAGCTGTATTTACTTTGTAGTTCTCATCTGCTGTGTCTGGGTTCTTCCTCGAACACACGCCGTGTGTTGAAGTAGATCTGAGTTCAACGATGTGGAAAGGATTACCTTTTTGTTTTTCTTTTAATTACTTTCCTTTTTGTGTGTTTTTAAATTCCCCTTTGTGACCACTGTGATTCAGAGGAGGCAAAGACCCAAAGTAAGATGTCGTGTAAAGTTTTCTGGGGAACAAAACCTGTGATTACCAGATTTAGTTTGCGGGGATCTTTAAACGTGTTTTCGTCTCTCCTGTTCCCCCCAGCCTCCTCCTTTTCAGCTGCTTTTTTAGCTGCTTTGATCGGCTCATTTCAGCCGACACCAGCAAAACTCAGCTCTTTGGTTAAAAGTCAGAACAAGCAGAAGGCACCGTTTCGGCCGATCATCTCTTCTTGTGAAGCTTTAATCTTTCATTTCCCATTGTCTCTGAAAGTCACTCAACTATTCTTTGTTTTTTTTTTCTCATTCAACCTTTATTTAGTCAGGTAAATCTCATTGAGCCTCGTGGACTCATTTACAAAAGCGACCTGCTACAAACTAAAGAATGATGAACAGCAATGCTAATTTCGGGCTGCTGTTGATATTTCATATTGTTTTACAATATTAGTGGTTAGCGCATATTTGAGATCTTTTACCATTTGGCATATATCTTAAATCCTTATCTACTGTTTCTGTTTATATTTTGGCTATTTCTGTGTGTAACTGGGACCCTGTGTACATAATTTTGTTCCACCTCATGTACATGTGATGCGAATGACAATAAACCTGACCTGAACTAATTTAAGCTTTGCTCAGCTCCTTTCAGCTTCTTTCTGCTAATTTAATATTTTTTTGCTTCTTCAGCTACATTTTATGTAGTTTTCAGCCAATTTAATATTTTTCCTGATATTTTATGTGCTAATATCATTTTTTCTTCCCATTTCAGTTTCTTTTTTGCTAATTGCTGCTTAATTTAAATCTATTCAGCCTCGCTCTGAATATTTATCTGACTTTGGTTACATTTCTGTTTTATTCAGCTTTTCTACACATTTCTGCAGTTTCTTTTCTGCTTCTTCTGTTACAAATAAAGTCCAGTTGATCTTGAATTGAACGCCTTTTTGATTCTTTTCTGCTGTTTTCTGATTTTATTTTCCAGCTTTTAGCACATTTCAGCTGTTCAAATGAAAATCACCATAGGTTTAACAAAGAAACTTGTTCTGCCTGGTTTCAAATTCTTCAGCAACTTTCAGAAAACAAAAAATAAATAAATCAGCAACTCACATTGCATTTTCACAGGAAATGTAATTTGCCTAGTTGAGTTTGAGTTGACTAAAGAAGTTATTTTGTTGTAGATGTACACCCAGCAAGTTTTGAACGGAACGTTTTATGAATAAAACAAAAACAAAGACTAAGACAATGTAAGATGAAGATCTAAACTCAACTTTAATTTTTTGTTTTTTTTTTGTTTAACATATTTCAATGTGTTCGTTCCTTCAACAAGGTCAGATATAAAGAGCTTCATGGTGAATGAATAAAATGAGATGCTCACTTCTCTCTCAGATGAACCAAGTTGACTCATTAGAGCGTCGACTGATGGATGAAAGACAAGCAGCAGCCAGAGGTTTCAGGAGGAGTGCTGATAATTAGCAGCACAAGCTCGTCTGAATAATCACTCCCCAGCTGATTAAATCCTGAACTGTGGGAGGGCTGGATGGAGCCTGACGCGAGAAACGAGACGTGAAGGTTTAAAGTGAACCAGAGAGTCCAGCTGATGCCATCAACGCTTCCTCTCGGCATTTCACGAAACAAGAACGAGCTTTTCTGTTCAGAACGTGTAATCATGCCGCATCTTATTTTACACATTAAACAGAAAACAAGAAGCAAACTGGGCATTAAAGCAGAGATTTGACTCTTGAGCGTTAAAACTGACCACTGCCAGGCAGGCAGTAACGTAAGTACATACTTGTGTTGGCAACATTTCTCATGAACCAGAGGATGGATTTTATTGAAACACAATGAAATAACTGAGCGTACATTTTACAACCTGGTTCAAGGCGACCATCTTGAATCAGGCTTTTGGAGCCATAGCCAATTGACCCAAGCCTGCACAAAAAAAACTGCACATACCTCAGTGGATTTTGTCGATGCTGAACTTAAATATGGTGTTGTGGTAGCTGAGAGTCATGCACAACACATACACGGATGGTTAACAAATTGCATAAGATCGTTGTTTAAAACATTGGCGTGCAAGGCAGCGAGTGACATGTCTTTCTTCAAGGAACGCTACATTTGTTATTCCAATGTTGGGTTTTGTGGTGAAGCTGGAGAAGCTCTCAGTTTACCGGTCGGTCTTCATTTTTCACCTTTGATCACAAACTCTGGGACTGAAAGAAAGAGACTGCAGATCCAGGCAGTCAGAATGAGTTTCCTCTGCAGGGTATCTGGACTCTCCCTTAGAGATAGGATGAGAAGTTCAGATTCAGAGTAGAGTCGCTGCTCCTCCACATCGAGAGGAGTCAGCTGAGGTGGTTCTGGTAGGGATGCCTTCTGGACGCCTACGTAGGAGGGTTTTTCAGGGATGCTCAACTGGAAGAAGACCCAGGACACTCTGGAGAGACTATATGTCTCTCAATTGGCCTGAGAACCCCCAGAAGAAGTGACCGTGGAAAGAGACGTCTGGACCTCCCTGCTCAATCTGCTGCCCCGACACCTGACTCCAGAACAAGAGAAAGACGATGGATGGATATAAGCTATCAATACCATACCATTTTATTTATAGAGCACTTAAAACAGCAACACGGCCAACCAAAGTGCTGCAACAAACAAACAAACAAACAAACAAACAAACAAACAAACAAACAAACAAACAAACAAACAAACAGGCAACACACAAAAAGAAGTACAAAAAATAGACATAAAAACATTGCAATGTATTTTAAATTCTACACATGCACATTCTTCACAAACGTTCTTGACGTCAAGTATCCCACTCAAGAAGAAATCATGTTTTTTTTAATTTACATCAAGAAAATAAACTTAAATGATCGGCCATCACTGACTTGTATGAACACAGAACGATTATTAGCGGAACGAGAGGAACGACAGAATAGTGATAATTCAACCCTGCCAGTTCTGTGCCTTCAATATTCACATCAGATCTATAAAGACGAGACAAAACGGAGCAGTGGAGCCTGAGTGAAATACAAATCATGGGTCTAATGCTCCCATCTTTATTCTCCACGCCTCTCCATTAGATCTGGTTCTGGCTTTTTCCACCACTTGGCATTTAGGTCATTTCACCAACTTAAATCCCTGGAGTATTCACCTCTACTCCTCAACAGCCACGCAAACAGCCGCTCTAAACGCTGTAATTACCACCACATCCAGATGTATTAGTGGCTGCTTGCATGACGGAGGGGGTGAGGGTGTTTCTTTTACCGGGACAAATCTGCATGTTGATGAGAGGATCAGAAACAGGCCGGGAGGTTTTCTCTGCTGCCGGGATGATGGTGTACAGTAATTGTCATCTTGACATACGAGATGATGTCATTTTGTAAGCAGTTGTTGCTCACGCATGTCATCAGCAAATCGCACAGGGTGTAATTTACACAGAATTATTTAAATGCCTGGAGTCAGTGAAAATTATACAAATAACCAGCATAGTGGTTTAAAAATAAATCCTCTAATTAGTCAAGAGTAAGATTTGGAAATCATTTTGAAAGGAACAGAAGCAACCGTGCTTTTAGTTTCTGGTTGATAATAAATTTTGACCATTTTGACGTTTTCCAAGTCGTTAAAAGCTCTCGAGCAACACAATGTGCCAAAGGGGTGTCAAACTCTGAAAATAAAAACTTGGTCCAAACCACGGGCCAATTTCAGGGAATTAATTTACTCAAGTCAGACACATGACATCTTTTTTTTTTTTGGTTACAGGTTAATCGACATGAGTTTAATTGGTCTCATTTGATGTTCTTTGCTGCTCTCCCCACATCAACATCAAAGATGACTGAAAAATCAAGCAAAGAAGTCTGCTCTAAAAGAAGTACAGGTAAGTTACTCGTCTTTTTTTTTTTTTTTTGGAAAATAAGAAACAAAAATATTTTATATTTAAATTATCATCTTGGGGAGCCAGGTAAGGCCAGATGAGTAGCTAGATTTGACCCACAGGCCTCGAGTTTGACACGTGTGCACAAAACAAGTGCTGCATGCACACAGGGACAGTTGCGTACAAACACCCAAAAACGCTTGGATTGAACCAGATCAGCCTTATTGGTACACATAAATAAAATACTTATACACGGAAGGCCTCCTTTCCCCTTTAAGAGGAGGGGCCTAGAGAATATAGGGACGGACACTTCCTGTGTTCGGGGCTTCTTTCCGAGATCCTTGTTGTGGCGGGTCGGACGGAGCCTCAGCACTGAAAACCTGCACCTTTTACCTGCCTTGAAAGAAATTAAATGGTAAAATTGTATTCATCTCAGCTGTTATTCGTGTCGGCACAGCTCTTCTCTTCACCTGGGAATAGAGAATGGGCAACCACGTGATGGCGCATTACATGCTGGGATTTTGGTCGCCATTTTTACTGACACACAAAACACAAGCAACAGAACAAACAACAGGAATGGACTGTCAAGGCTCCGGCAGAGCTCAGCGCACTGCCTGTACGCTGCTCTGCGCGCATTCTGTGCGCACGCGTTCGCTGGCACAGCTCTGCTTTCGTTCTCGCGTTAAATGCTCGCGTTTTCTCTCCAAATTCTTGTAATTTGAACAGCTGCGTGCAGAGCGTCTACCTACGGGACAAACTGAGGTCGCTGATTGGTCATTTGCTGACACACCTACTGAATTGATTGACAGGTCGAGTGGGAGACAAAAAAAAAGGCAGCTGGCTTGGCTGTAGCCGCTGCTGTGTTTCTAAACTTTATATGTTAATAAAAAGTTCTAAAAAATAAAAACAGGGAGCCTTGGTCCTGCAGCCCACAACCCACCAGGAAATATTTAGAACGTCGCGCAGCCAGGTAGGACATGAGTTATTATTCGCTCGTGACAAATTCATTCATTTCAGTCATGGAGTTAGCGGAGGAGGAAGCGATTACTTGACTTTTGGCAAAAAAACAAAATAAAAGTCCAGATCAGCGATGAAGAAGGGGAATTTAATTCATTTGTGTAACATACAAAACAGTCCGGCGCCGGGCAGTTTATTGTGAGACAACGCGCATCGCGTATGCGGTCGTAAAATTTGAGCTTTGCGCGTTTGTGCCCTGTGGGGCTACGCTTGTGCCTCTGCATACGTACGGCGTAGTGCGGCGTACTGCATTACGCTGAGCTCTGCCGGGGCCTTCAGAATAGAAAGCGCAAGGCTCCTTACGTTGAAAATTTAACAAGATGCAAAGTAGCGCTACATAGAGACAATAAGGGTAAATAATGGGCTTGATTCATACGAACACTGTGTGTGGACAAGTGATTTGAACAAGCTACCGCCGTTAACGTTTCCAGATTTGTTTAGCTTGTTAGTGGAGTGAGCGCTTACATATTCAGCAGTTCAAGAATGATACACTGCACTAAAACCATAGATATACGGAAGGATCTGTGTTCGGATATTCCCGGAAATGGCCCGCAATGATCCTTAAAAAATCCCAAAATCTGGATACTTATCTTCGGCAGATCCAAAATAAATGTGGCTGTTATTCATCAAGGGTCTGCCAAAGATAAGTATCCGGATTTTGGGATCTTGAGATCTTTTAAGGATCATTGCGGTCCATTTCCGGGAATATCCAGAAATATAAGTATAAGTATATGTGAAGGACACGGAGAGGGCGTTTGACTTGGGACCCGAAGGACGCGGGTTCGCGTCCCGGCCACTACACACCTTGGGGTGTCTATGAGTGCACACCTACCGTATTTCTCCAGCTCCCCGAGCGCCTTCTATGGCTGCTCACTGCACCACCTGGTAGGTGGTTGGGTTAAATGCAGAGACGAATTTCGTCTGTGTATGGGAAACATACGCAGATGACAAGATTAGACAATTATTATTATTATTATTATATACAGTACAACATCAGATCCTTCCGTATATCTATGGTTTTAGTGCAGTGATAAATCTCTCAAAGCTCACCTTCAGTTTACTAATGGATGGGTGCAGGATCTGCAGTTCCCTTTCGGTCGGTACACTTGGTACAACATAGTAGTATGGGGATTGCGCCCTCGCGAGACCAACCTGAAGAATCACCTTTCAACACGCCTGTCAAGGCTTATGAGATTGTTGCATATGCAGGAGAACCCGCCCTCCTGACTATAAATATGCAGCAAGGTCTCATTTCCGTAATCTTTTTGCACTTCACCTTGCTTTAACCTGATCGCAGGCACCTTGTACGTGACTCAACTGTCCGACTGGAGGTGAGCTAGCTCCCTACCTAGGGCGTCACTACAGGGTTTATTTGTTCCTGCGTACTGCTTAGTTTAGCTTGCTGACTAACTTTTTCTCATTTAGCTCAGCTAACAATCAAATTTCTGTTTGCTGTTTTGCTATCCTGTTTAGCTCGTTAACTGGTCTAGGCCGCCACCGCCCTGTTTAGCCTCGCTAACGAGGAGGTACATAGAACAGCAGCAGTCTACTTTTTGCCAGTTTAGCTCGCTAACAGGTAGAATTTGCTCTCTCTCTCGGCAACCAACATGGCGCCGGAGAAGAGTAAGAGGAAGCTCAAAGCCCCTAGCAAAGCTAGCAAGGCGGGAAGCTCAGGCTCACGTCCATGTTCAAGCACATGTGGATTCTTTTTCTCAGACGCGGACACTTACGAGGCTTGCCCAGTGTGTCTCGGCATGTTGCATGCTAAGGCTGCACTAGCCAACCCGGAGTCATGTGCACTGTAGCCGACGCCGAAAATCGACGCTGGAGAAGCGCGTGGCTTTCCTGATGAAAACTCTAGGAAATTCAACCGCAGCGAAAGACCCACTGATGTCTGAGGCTCTCAGGCCCACCATGGAGCTGGAGTCAGATGACATGGAGAGCAGCACCACGGCATTGTCCTGGGGAGAACAAATGGATCTCCTCCCCACGGAGGACGTTGATGAAAGCAGAGTCGAGTACGACGTACGGGACATGCTGCTGTCGGATGGGATCTCCCTGTCGGCCTCAGGGGGCATCTCTGAGGAGGAAGAAGGATCTGAGGAGGAAGCGGAGGAGTTTTCACACGAGGTGCAGCAGCGCCCGTCGAAGCGGATGGGTCCACTCCGGCCCTGTTCGAGCTGTGCTACAGAGCGGCCTAGTCTCTCAAGGTGCCATGGCCCGCTCCCCTACCTCGACAGCTCCAGACAAGATTGGCGGGTAATTATTCTTTCCCGAAGCAACAAACCTCGGTGAGGCACAAATTACCTATGTTTCTGGACTTTTTAACGAAACTCACACGCTCATGGGCGTCGCCTAAAGCACCGTTATCCCTGACACTCTCCCAGTTTTTGGACCTGGAGAACATGGAACCAATGGGTCTGTCACACATCCCACCCATGGATGAGACATTGGTGGCTCACCTGGCACCCAAGACTTCAGCCAGCAAACCCACGCTCCCCAACAAACAGTGCCGGTTCTCAGCAGCACAGCTGGAGAAGATCTACCGTGCACAGTGTCTTGTAGCGCGTACGCTTAATACTGCCTCAATGCTACAGGTGTATCAGGCAGAAAAGCTGTAGGAGCTGCAAGAAGCGACTCAGTTGAGGACAAATGTCGCGGAACCGCTGGAGGAGGTCTGCAGGACAGTGGATTTTATCCTCCGCCTGTCAGGCACCGCAGCTATTGCTCTGGGAAAAATCATGGCGTGGTTGTCGCTCAGCGACACCTGTGGCTCACCCTCACCGAGCTACCAGAAAACCAGCGTTCCACCTTTCTCCAGCAAGCCGTCAAACCCACGGGGCTGTTTGGAGAAGCCTTGGAGAAGATTTAGAACCGCTGCGATCTAAGGAGGAAACAGGAGGAGGCGCTACGTCTGGGGATGCCGAGACGTCATTACTCCCAGCCCAGGGACTCCAGCAGTCACAGGAATGCATCTCCACGACAACATTCCCTCCCTCGACGCCCCGCGCACAAGAGGCCCTCACTCGAAAACGAACCGCGGGCGACATTCTTTGCTGAGCAGCGCAGACGCCCTCCAACTGGACAACCAGCGTGGTCCAAGCACCGCTTTGTCCCGAGGCTAGAGAGGGCACCTAAGTCTTCATCGACAGTCAGGGAGAGGAAACCGCAGTCAGCCTAGCTCTACAGCTGTTTTCAGGACAATCAGGGCTCTTCCACCCACCGGGAAAAAAGAAAGCCTCTCAGATTCTGCCCACATCTGAGTTGAAGAAACCCTGATTTAACGGACAAAAATGTTTAGTAACACACGAGTTTCATTGCCTTGTTTGTGCAATAAAGGAAAAATGTTATCCTCAAGCACTGAAACAAATAAAGATGTGTTGTGTTCACACTGTTCTGTGTCAAGAATAAAAAATAAAGGGAGAGTCCAACCCTGTTTTCACAAACCAAAGTCAAACATGAGGGGGAAGGAGCTCCGTCGGACGGAGTCAAACTCTCCGCCCCCATTAAAACCTTGTCCAAGAGAGGGCGCAATGAGGGCATGGTGCGCATGCGTACCGTCGCAATGGATCATGGGAACTATAGTACAAGGTTAGAAATTGCAGTTCAGCAAGCCTCCTCTGCAGTTCAGAGGGACGGTAATGTCGAAAGTTCACCCAGATCTCGCTCCAACGCTGAAAAAGGAGATTTGTTTACTCCTAGAAAAAGGAGCAATAAAAATTGTGCCCTCTCAAGAAGCAAACAACAGTTTTTACAGCCGCGATTTTGTGATTCCAAAGAAGGACAAGGGACTCTGCCTAATATTAGATCTGAGACAATTAAATGGGCGACTGAGATCATTCAAGTTCCAAATGCTTACTCATCCTTACATACGCCAAGTAATGCAATCTGTACGTCCAGGGGACTGGTTCACGTCAGTGGATCTGAAAGACAACTACTTTCACATTTCAATCCCACCAAATCACAGAAAATGTCTGCGTTTTGCGTTCGAAAATACGGCATATGAATATCAGGTCCTGCCATTTAGACTATCCCTGACCCCTCTAGTGTTTACAAAATGCCTCGAGGCAGCACTGACACCACTGAGGAGTCAGAGCATCCAAACCCTGGACTACTTGGATGACCTGCTGATTCTGGCAGAGTCACGGCATCAGGCCAGAGCTCACACAGCCCTGCTGATGTCACACCTGCAGTCTCTGGGTTTTGTGATAAACAAAGAGAAAAGTCAGCTTGTGCCCAATCAGATGATCTGTTATTTGGGTCTAGAGCTAGATTCTGTAAAGTATTATGCACGGTTATCCGAGAGGAGGATAACAACGTTCATTCAATGTTTAAATCTTTTTCAGCACAATCGGGTGTTAACAATCAAACACTACCAGCGCCTGTTAGGCTTATGGCATCCATGATTTCAGCAGTTCCACTCGGACTGTTACACATGAGAGGGTTTCAACGCTGGGTTCACATGAAATAGAACAAAGCCCCCCCGCAGCAAAGTTGGGTGAGAATCTCTCCATCCTGCCTGCATGCGCTCAGGCCATGGAGAAACACAGCATATCTCAGGAGAGGAGTTCCACTGGGGCGGGTCCTGTCTCGTGTGCTAATTGCGACAGATGCGTCAAAATTCGGTTGGGGATGAATATGCAGACACAGGCACACCAGCGGTGTTTGGTCTCCGGACCAGAAACGTCTGCACATAAATCAGCTGGAGCTGATGGCAGTTTTTCTCTCTTTAAAACATTTCAGCAAAATGGATCTGATTTTACATCAGCATGTGTTGGTGCGCAGCGACAACAGCTGTGTGGTCGCTCACATAAACAGAGAGGGGGCACACGTTCTCTGCCCCTCCTCCGTCTGATGCACGAGCTGTTACAATGGTGCAGCACACGTCTGCGGTCACTCAGAGCAACTCACGTCCTAGGATTGCTGAACCACGGAGCAGATGCGCTTTCCAGAGGTGTCCCTCTGGCGAGGGAGTGGCACCTTCACCCGGAGGTGGTGCAGCAGATTTGAGATCGATTCATGGCCGACGTAGATCTGTTCGCCTCCATTGAAAACGAGCACTGTCCTATGTTTTTCTCTCCTTTTACCTCATTTCCCTCCCTCAGGGAACATTGGTTATGTTCATAACCTCCAGATTTTCAGCGTCTGACCAGAAAACCGTACATCTCACAAAGGTAGGTGAACATACACACACGTCTCTCAACCTGCAGAGGCTAAAAACTTCATCACGTTTGGTCATTGCACCTTCAAAACAATACTGTTACATGCTGTTTATGGTGACTACTGTTAAACTGTGTTACATCGGGAGCTGGATGCGAGTCACTGGCCACTGCAGCTAGCTGTTGCTAGCCGGGCCTTAGGCTTTCTCTCTGGCCCAGGACCCGCCTCCAGCCCACGTTGCTCCCCCCGGCTCGGACCTCCCACAGACGTGGCAACTCACACTATTTAATAAATCAAGGAAACATTAATTCAGTTTTACCAATTGTATTAAAATCAAGGTAGGAAAAGGTTACAGCGCTGGCCAGTCCGGTTTACGACGCAAGCAGGTACCGGAAGGGACCAAATGTCCCGTGTCATTAATGATTTATAAGCCCTAGACTCCTCCTTCACAGAAGGGGAGAAAAACCTGTCACGTGTATGAGGGGGCGTGACATGTGGTTTGACGTGTAAGGAAAAAAACGAGACGGTGCTTCAAAAGCCTTTCTTCGTGATGTAGCGAGCAAAATGAACTCTATTCCTTGATGGATATTGAATCACTGGGAGACTCTTTTTAGAGTTGCTGGCCCCATTTATCCCAGTCAGAACCGAGTCATAATTTCATTATAATCCCGTCTCTGAGCAGATCAAAAAACCCCAGGACCAGTCTAGATCCATCCATCCATCCGCTTATCCGGGGTCGGGTCGCGGGGGTAGCAGCCTAAGTAGGGAGGCCCAGACTTCCCTCTCCCCAGCCACTTGGAGCAGCTCCTCTGGGGGAATCCCAAGGCGTTCCCAGGCCAGCCGAGAAACATAGTCCCTCCAGCGTATCCTGGGTCTTCCTCTGGGTCTCCTCCCGGTGGGACATGCCCGGAACACCTCACCAGGGAGGCGTCCAGGAGGCATCCTAACCAGATGCCCGAGCCACCTCAACTGGCTCCTCTCGATGTGGAGAAGCAGCGGCTCTACTCCGAGTCCCTCCCGGATGACTGAGCTTCTCACCCTATCTCTAAGGGAGAGTCCAGCCACCCTGCGGAGAAAACTCATTTCAGCCGCTTGTATCCGAGATCTTGTTCTTTCGGTCATAACCCAAAGCTCATGACCATAGATGAGGGTGGGAACGTAGATCGATCGGTAAATTGAGAGCTTTGCCTTTTGACTCAGCTCTCTCTTCACCACGACAGACCGGTACAGCGCCCGCTTCACTGCGGACGCTGCACCTATCCGCCTATCGATCTCACGCTCCAGTTTTCCCTCATTCGTGAACAAGATCCCGAGATACTTAAACTCCTCCACTTGGGGCAGGACCTCCTCCCCGACCCGGAGAGGGCACGCTACCCTTTTCCGGCTCAAGACCATGGCCTCGGATTTGGAGGAACTGATCCTCATCCCGGCCGCATCGCATTCAGCTGCAAACCGCTCCAGTGAAAGCTGTAGATCACGAGCTGATGAAGCCAATAGGACCACATCATCTGCAAAAAACAGAGAAGCGATTCTAAGGCCACCAAAACGGATCCTCTCAACACCTTGGCTGCGCCTAGAAATTCTGTCCATAAAAGTTATAAACAGAATCGGTGACAAAGGGCAACCTTGGCGGAGTCCAACTCTCACCGGAAACGAGCCTGACTTACTGCCGGCAATGCGGACCAAGCTCTGACACCGGTCGTACAGGGACCTAACAGCCCATATCAATGGGCCTGGTACCCCATACTCCCGGAGTACCCGCCACAGAACCCCCCGGCTAGAAATAGTCGGACTCACCTCAACGCATGGCTCTGGCTCTGGAACCAGTTTCCTTGAGAGGGGTTGGACACTCTTCCACTCTGGAGTTGCCCCTGGTGAGAGGCGCCGAGCAGGAGTGGGCATACTTGTTGCCCCCCATCTCGGTGCCTGTACGTTGGGGTTCACCCCGGTGAACGAGAGGGTAGCCTCCCTTCGCCTACGTGTGGGGGGACGGGCTCTGACTGTTGTTTGTGCCTATGCGCCGAACGGCAGCGCAGATTACCCACCCTTTTTGGAGTCCTTGGAGGGGGTATTGGAGGGTGCGCCTCCTGGGGACTCCCTTGTTCTGCTGGGGGACTTCAACGCTCACGTGGGCAATGACAGTGAGACCTGGAGGGGTGTGGTTGGGAGGAACGGCCCCCCTGATCTGAACCCGAGTGGTGTTCTGTTGTTGGACTTCTGTGCTCGTCATGGATTGTCCATAACAAACACCATGTTCAGGCATAAGGGTGTCCATATGTGCTCTTGGCACCAGGACACCCTAGGTCGTAGTTCAATGATCGACTTTGTTGTCGTCTCATCTGATCTGCGGCCGCATGTCCTGGACACTCGGGTGAAGAGAGGGGCGGAGCTGTCCACTGACCACTACCTGGTGGTGAGTTGGCTCCGATGGTGGGGGAGGATGCCGGTCAGACCTGGCAGACCCAAACGTATTGTGAGGGTCTGCTGGGAACGTCTGGCAGAGTCTCCCGTAAGACGGAGCTTTAACTCCCACCTCCGGGAGAGCTTTGAACACGTTCCGAGGGAGGCGGGGGACATTGAGCCCGAGTGGACCATGTTTCGCGCCTCTATTGTCGAGGCAGCTTATCGGAGTTGTGGCCGCAAGGTTGTTGGTGCCTGTCGTGGTGGCAACCCTCGAACCCGGTGGTGGACACCGGCGGTGAGGGATGCTGTCAAGCTGAAGAAGGAGTCCTATTGGGCCTTTTTGGCCTGTGGGACCCCGGAAGCAGCAGATAGGTACCGGCAGTCCAAGCGGCATGCGGCTCGGGTGGTTGCTGAGGCAAAAACTCGGGCGTGGGAGGAGTTCGGAGAGGCCATGGAGAATGACTTCCGTACGGCTTCGAGGCGATTCTGGTCCACCATCCGGCGTCTCAGGGGGGGAAAGCGGTACGCGACCAACACCATTTATGGTGGGGATGGCGTGCTGTTGACCTCAACTCGGGATGTTGTGAGTCGGTGGGCGGAATACTTCGAAGACCTCCTCAATCCTACTGGCACGTCTTCCACTGAGGAAGCGGAGCCTGGGGACTTTGGATCGGGCTCTCCAATCTCTGGTGCGGAGGTCGCCGAGGTGGTTAAAAAGCTCCGCGGTGGCAAGGCTCCGGGGGTGGATGAGATTCGTCCTGAGTTCCTTAGGGCTCTGGATGTTGTGGGGTTGTGTTGGCTTACGCGACTCTGCAATATCGCGTGGACATCGGGGGCAGTTCCCTTGGATTGGCAGACTGGGGTGGTGGTTCCCCTATTCAAAAAGGGGGACCGTAGGGTGTGTTCCAACTATAGAGGGATCACACTCTTAAGCCTCCCTGGTAAGGTCTATTCAGGGGTTCTGGAGAGGAGGGTCCGTCGGATAGTCGAACCTCGGATTCAGGAGGAGCAGTGTGGTTTTCGTCCTGGTCGTGGAACACTAGACCAGCTCTACACCCTCAACAGGGTCCTGGAGGGTGCGTGGGAGTTTGCCCAACCAGTTTACATGTGCTTTGTAGACTTGGAAAAGGCATTCGACCAGTCTAGATAATTTACTAAAACACAAATGTGTTGGGAAATATTACTGAAGGTGATGTTTTTTCGTCTTACAGCTGAAACTCATGCCAAGCGATGTCTCTCTGTTCGGCGATCTGTGTTGTTTCCAAGCAAAAAAAAAAAAAAACGCTCCATTTGCGAGACGTTTCGCTCTACGATCGTGAAAACGATTGTGGCATGTGACAACACAGCAAGCTCTCGCCATTTCTTTTGTGATTTCAGGATCCTACACTTCCGTGTCCTCAATACCAGTAATGCATTGCAGTTTTCATGTCGGCTGACATCACGATCCTATTCTCTATAAAAGAGCTGGCTTTAAACACCGTGGCCTAACGGCAACACAAGAGAGTGTGACCAAAAAACAGCAAACAAAAAAACAGCTTAAGATACAAATTAAGGATGGAATAAATAAATAAAAATACTGTAAACGACATGCTCTTTGAATGCAACCCGTAGGTTACATGAATACATTAGTCTTTGTTGTGTGAATGCTGAGTCAGCATTGCTAAGATGAACAATGCTAAGTTTTTCCAGATTTTGCTTTGACTTTACTTTTTCCACTTGTGAAAAGCTTATTTATCCTTTTGCACAGAAATATAACCAGAATTTTGTGGAGTTGTGTTGTTAAAAGTACAAACCAGATTTCAAAAAATTTGGGACTCTAAACAAATTGTGAATAAAACCTGAATGCAATGATGTGGAGGTGCCAACATCTAATATTTTATTCAGAATAGAACACAAATCACAGATCAAAAGTTTAAACTGAGAGAATGTATCATTTTAAGGGAAAAATATGTTGTTTCAAAATTTCATGGTGTCAACAAATCCCAAAAAAGTTGGGACAAGTCCATTTTTACCACTGTGTGGCATCCCCCCTTCTTCTTACAACACTCAACAGACGTCTGGGGACAGAGGAGACCAGTTTCTCAAGTTTAGAAATAGGAATGCTCTCCCATTCATGTCTAATACAGGCCTCTAACTGTTCAATCGTCTTGGGCCTTCTTTGTCGCACCTTCCTCTTTATGATGCGCCAAATGTTCTCTATAGGTGAAAGATCTGGACTGCAGGCTGGACATTTCAGTACCCGGATCCTTCTCCTACGTAGCCATGATGTTGTGATTGCTGCAGAATGTGGTCTGGCATTATCTTGTTGAAAAATGCAGGGTCTTCCCTGAAAGAGATGACGTCTAGATGGGAGCATATGTTGTTCTAGAACCTGAACATAGTTCTCTGCATTAATGGTGCCTTTCCAGACATGCAAGCTGCCCATGCCACAAGCGCTCATGCAACCCCATACCATCAGTGATGCAGGCTTCTGAACGGAGCGTTGATAACAACTTGGGCTATCCTTGTCCTCTCTGGTCCGGATGACATGGTGTCCCAGTGTTCCATAAAGAACTTCAAATCGTGACTCATCTGACCACAGAACAGTCTTCCATTTTGCCACACTCCATTTTAAATGACCCCTGGCCCAGTGCAAACGTCTGAGCTTGTGGAGCTTGCTTAGAAATGGCTTCCTCTTTGCACTGTAGAGTTTCAGCTGGCAACGGCGGATGGCACGGTGGATTGTGTTCACTGACAATGCTTTCTGGAAGTATTCCTGAGCCCATTCTGTTATTTCCTTGACAGTGGCATTCCTGTTTGAGGTGCAGTGACGTTTAAGGGCCCGGAGATCACGAGCATCCAGTAGAGTTTTACGGCCTTGACCCTTACGCACAGCGATTGTTCCAGATTCTCTGAATCTTTTGATGATGTTATGCACGGTTGATGATGATAACTTAAAAGTCTTTGCTATTTTACGCTGGGTAACACCATTCTGGTATTGCTGCACTATCTTTCTGCGCAACAATGGTGGAATTGGTGATCCTCTTACCATCTTGGCTTCTGAGAGACACTGACACTCTGAGAAGCTCTTTTTATACCAATCATGTTGTCAATTGACCTAATTAGTGTTAATTGGTCTTCCAGCTGTTCATTATATGCTCAATTTCCTTTTTCCAGCCACTTATTGTTACTTGTCCCAACTTTTTTGGGATTTGTTGACACTGTGACATTTTGAATCAACATATTTTCCTTTAAAATGTTACATTTACCGGTACTCAGATTAAACTTTTGATCTGTCATCTATGTTCTATTACGAATAACATATTGACATTTGCCATCTCCACATCATTGCATTCAGTTTTTATTCACAATTTGTTTAGTGTCCCAACTTTTTTGGAATTCGGTTTGTAGATACTTAGCAGCTGTCAGTAAAATTTGAAGCACTGAAGAAAGATTATTGCGTGTTAAGCTAGCTAGCTAGCTGACAACTTGAAGTATCCATTCAGGAGTGAATTTTATCCTAAAATTTCCTAGCTTTTAAGCAAACACTGTGTTAAGAATGTTTATAGATATCACTTGAGACAGAGGTGTATTTATTGTTTTTTCTTAAATTAAGCAACATTCATGTTGCTACGCTAACTGTGTGCACTTAGGTCACAAGCAGGGCTAACTCAGCAGCAGGTTTCTGTCATCTAAAACTAAACTTTTTTTTTTAGGAATTAGAGCAAGCAATGCTTTTTTTTACCTTGTTGCTTTTGTTAGATACAGTTGTTAACATTGCAACTTTAAAAAAAAAAACTGAGCAACGTTTATGTTGCTACGTTAATGGTAGGCTATACTGTACACTGTGGCAGCTATATTAGCGAATCGCTAGTACACTAAATTCACCAGTTGTTTTGTCTGTCATATATGGACAGTAAATAGACTCATTGTTGAAACCCAAAGCATTACAAGCTTTAAAAAAAACTTTAAGTCAACCAGATTATCAACCATAAAGTAAAAGTAGGAATAAATCAAAGTTAATTTACAATAGTCACAAGGTGGTAAGTGAGAGGAGCAGGAGTACTTTGCATAAACTTGGAAAGTCTTACTGTTTTTTTTTCTCTTCCAGGAACAAGAAGGTAGAACGAAGACGTCTAAAGATAAAGGCAATGGTGGAGAGTGGGCAAGCAGTTAAGTGACAGTTAAATGAGCCAGATTTTCTAAAATGTTTTTAGTCTGAGTTACTTTAAAATTCAGAAAATTGCTCTTAACAGATGCTGCTTTGTTTGCCTGTTATTTTGTTATTTCTCCCATGAATAACACAAATTTTTCAAACTGACCTTGATGAAAACACCAACCTTATTTCAGAAAGTTTCAGGTGCAATAAACCAACAAATACAAACTTGTGACAGTTTACTCCATTATTTAAATGTGTAAAAAAAAAAGCTCACTCTGAAGCTAAACGCCATGAATCGATAACTGACGTGAGAAAACCCACGTGTCGCCTTGCAATCTCAGACAAAACCTCATAGCTTAAAGGGTGGTTTTGAAACCTTAACATTAAATATTTTCCGGCTTCAAAACCTAAAAATATTAAATCTGACAGAAGTGTATCCCTGATTTTTTTTACTCCTGACACTCTGTTAGTTCCATTGTTAACAGATGAGATCAAATCTTAATTGTAGCCATTTGCAGACTTCATTTGATTATACAGTACTGTAATGGTGTTTTAGTTTTCACAGATGGTTCAGATGCCAGTTATCAGCATCACATCTGGTCTCTGAACGCAACCACTAAGAGAAGATTTAAATGAAACGGAGCAGGGATTAGTGATCTGAGGCAGCGGAATCATCCTGCATCCTCAGGCGTCTCGGCGTTGAAACAGAGACCAAGTGGCTCTTCATGGAGAATCGCCCCAACACCCACTGCGCCTGAATGCTGCACGACTTTACATATTCCTCTCATCTCCAGGATGCTAACAGCTTTCAGAAATGTCAGTGGTGAAGGATGCGTTGCAAACCCGAAGGAACTCTTACAGTAAAAGTACACAAGTTGTTCTGCTTCTTGAGATCTCTTAAAGAAACTCAAGAGCTCATTGAGTTAAATATTTTGAAAGATATCCTTCAGCTAATTTTCTTTCATTTTGTTGCGCAAATACATTAAAGCACATTTCAGAATTGTAAACAAATCAAATGCGAGTTGTGTAGTGTAAAAACCTCTGGCTAAGATAAGTATAGCACTTTGAGATTTTTGTTAATGAAAAGTGCGTTATAAATTAAATTCATTATTATTATATTATTATTAATAAGTGTTTTAAAAAAAGGGTTTATTGTCAACAAACAGTAAAGAATCAGAACTAAGAGCAAAATGTGAACAATTTTAAGTCAAACCACTCACACACACTTTTTCACCATTTACAGCAGACATTTAAAATTAACCAGTTTCAT